>JABUQX010079752.1:0-47426 GCA_015478945.1 Trachelipus rathkii
TATTATTATTATTATTATTTATGTTATTATAATTATTATTATTAAAATTATTATTATATTATTATATATATTATTATTTAATTATTATAATCAAGAGAATTCGAGCTTCACATATGTCTATGCTCAATTTTGCGAGCCGACTTCAGCTCCCCTCGTTTCCATCTCCTCTACGCTCAGACCTCAATGCTCCAATCTGTGACTCGCACGCACCGTACCACATCGCACCTCTCCGACCAACTTCGGTTCCGATTCCGACAGCAAAGGCGACTCCGGTTCCGCCCCGTTCCGACCCCGACTTTCCGACTCCGACTCCGTACTCTTGAAAACGATACACCCTGTATATATATAATATATAATATATATATTATATAATATATATATATATATAGTAATTAATATATATATATATATTATAATAACTATAATAATATAAATAATAATAATATATATTATTATTATATATAGTAATATATATAATTATATATATTATAATATATAATATAGAATGTTGAATGTTTGTTTCCGACTCCGACCAAGCCCTATGGCTTCGATATATATCTACCATGGGGTAGAGTTATCGTATCGGGCTAAAATTTGAAGGGGGGTTAGATTTTTTTTTTTTTACAGTTAACAACCCACCTCACGGCAAAGCCCTAAATCTAGGGAGGGGTGTGCTCATTTTTGTCTGAGTAAGAACGGAGCCAAGAAAGGAGTAACCACACTCAGCCGTCCCGACGCAGTGACGAACTGGGTCTTCGGCTCTAGTCGGGCGAGTGCTCTAAACAGACTGAAGCTACCGGACGCCCATTTTGATGCTTGACATTCCTTCTTGACTTCATACGAGCCGACTCCACGAATGATCATGCTCTTATCTTCTTATATCTATAATAGTAATATTAAATGAATTTGGTCATTTATAATTAATTAACTTTTGCATATCAAAAAGAATCAAAGATTAAATTTTGGTGCTCCTCCGTTATATTCAAAATAGATTTTAAATTTTTTAATTTTGTTAAATTTTATTATAAAATTTTTGTAATACTATTCCTAAAAAGTTTCTTCATAGTCTGAACAAATTTTCTCTCAGGAACCATCTCCCTTCACGCAGCACTCAAACTTTCAAAATCCCTCGTTGTTCACACCTCATTCTGTTCTTGTTCTTCCTCTTAATTCCTTTCTTCTAAATCTTCTCTTCATTTTTTTTTCGCACTCTCTTTTATGCGTCCGTTATCCACTCGCAGTCGCTTATATATATGAATGAGGTAAACCTCGTCAACGACGAGGTTACGCCGTGCGTCCCCCGAGAGGGGCGACAACCACCCTTAAAAAATTACGAAGTGTCTCGTATAAGGCTGAAATTTGCAAACAAGCATTCAGGTTCAAAAGCCACCACAACGTGGTAGCGGATCTGAAGAGCGATTGGTTCCGGCCTCTGCTGCTGGAGCCGCTGCGGTGCCGTGTTAATAAACATTCGTATAACAACAATGTTGGTGTGCTTTTATAGGTTAAATCGAATCCGTAGATCTCGAATATGAGGTTATAAGACCATAATAGGGTGTCCTAGGACCCCCACAGAGCGGGGATTTCCGCCCTCAATCATTGGAAATTGACATTGGACGATGAAACTCGGTATATACCCTTCATATAAGGTACTCACATCATATATGGGTTAAATAGTCCCGTACAAACCCCAAAGAGGGTCCCGACCCCAACACCTGAATATCTGACATAGAAAACGACGAATCTATGGTATCAACATTTTCTTAATGAGTATCTCGATACAGAAAAAAAAAAAAAAAAAAAAAATTACAAAAAAAATTTACAAAAATTAAAAAATAAAATAAAGAAAATTAAAAAAATAAAAAAATTTTTTAAAAAAAAAATTTAAAAATTTAATAATTTTAAAAAAAATTAAAAAATATACATTATTTATTCTTTTAAAGTTTATACTTAAAAAAAATACGTTTTTTATATAAATCAAAAATCAAACAACCTCCAGAGCCTCCAGAGCCCCCAGAGCCTAAAGAGCCTCCAGCCTCGCCACCCTTCCTATCTATGATCTATTGATTATTGATCTATTGAATCTATTGCTTCTGTCCTAATTTTTTTATAACATAACACAAAAACTTTCATTTTTTTTGTTTTTATATGTTTTAAACAGTTTGGTTTTTACTAAACTTTACGCTTTAATTTTTATAACTTTAATAAATTTGTGTTTCACACTTTGTTAAACCTGTAAATCAGTAAAACAACCTACCCCTCCCTCCTCCCTACCCACCCCAACCTTAATCTTTTTACATTAAACATAGTAATATTAAACAAAATTTTACCATAACCTTGTCAAATTATCATACGGATCAATGAATATATGCTAACGTAACAAAGTTTTCACATCAATATGCTAACCGTGTCATAATCACAACTAAGAGGTATAATGTTCAATGAACAAACCTAACACACCTACTCACACTTTCCTAACATATCTAGTGATATTTAAATAACATGTAATATGTAACAAAATTTTATCATAACCTTGAGTAATTATCATACTGATCAATGCCTTATATACTAACGAACAAAGTTTTCACATCAATAAAGCAAACATAGCATCAACAGAACTCCGAATATAATGTACATTGGTAAAACCTAACATATCTTACGATCAAATAAACTGCTAACAATAACAAAGTTCCATTAACTTAACAACAGTAATGTAACTAACAATGCATACGAACGTACCCTATTCAAAAACTGTGTAGTAAATATCATTTAAATAAATGAATAATCATGATGACTTCGAAACATTTATTTATTTTTCAAAACCTTTAATTCCTTTCTTAAAAACTTTTTGTTTTTACAAACTTTTATTTAAAACTTTTTGTTTTTAATACACTTTTATTTATTTTTAATTTTATTTCTTTAAATTTTTATTTTTTTAAAAAAACTTTTAATTTTTTTAAGTTTTATATTCTTTTAAAACTTTATTTTTTAAAAAAAACTTTTATTGTCTCTTTTTTCTATGTTTAGAACGGAAAAAATTTACAATTTTTTAACATACACTAAACAGTTTAAACAAACCACCCACCTCATCATCCCCAACCCATCCAGATCTATAGATCTAATTGATGCTTTTATGACAAACTTGACATAACAAAGTTTTTTACACTTATGAGTTAAGCTTAAACTACGAGCATATAACATAACTGAACAGAGCGAGCGAGCGTACAAATTACAGCCATCACTAAACATCTTAAACCAATAACTCACTTGGCAGAAAGTAAAAAAAGTTTATCATTTTTAATACATATAGTCACAAAACACACACATCTACATGAGATATAACGAGTAACGCTGTTTTTAATATATATCATAAGTTCATCTAATAGGGGATCAGAGGATCTCATGATAGAGGAGAGAGGTCCTAATATATGTCTCATGTATATCGAGAACCCTTTGCAAGTGTAGAGGTAACAGATACCGTCTTACCATGCACTATAAGCAGCGTCATCTCTATATACAGACTTCAATGCACAGATCATCTCTGTTACATGAGAGAGAGTAGACAGCACGGTATCTCTATGAATTAGTATGATTAAGTATCTATCTCATGTAATAACGCATTAAACGACAGTAAACAATGTTTCGTGTAATAAGATCATAGTTACACCGTGAGCCTATATGATTAAGCTTTCCTCAAAAGAATGAACCGTTAGTTGATCCCATTTTCATTTTAACCAGGCGTCAATATTTTCAGTGAATCGAAGCGAGATCCGAAGAGAGCGACGATAATGTTACATTCATCGATAAGGTTGCCAATCGTTTGGCGTACATCAAGTAGCTTTTACAATTAGCGGAATGGTGAAAAACAACTTCTATTTCTAGTTAAGTACTCTCTCTATATCTATGAGAGATAGCTTCCATGCGACCAGCAGACGACAACATGACTGAGGACGATAGGTATTGAGCGAATACATGTTGAGGAATTCGTCATCGAAATGTATAAAAGGTCTAACAATTTGCCCCTCCGAATGGAAACAGGTAATCATATCGCTCCTCCATTCAATTTTACGAAAAAAATTATAAATGACACATCGTTGGTATTACGAAGGTCCTCGTAAAGATATCCCTAACGTGCTTAGGAGAAGAATGAGACGTCATCATACCTGCACAGCGAAAATGTCTTACTGACGAAAATATGTGCTAAAAACCTCAAAAGGTTGGAGATTCCTTTCTTTCGACCAATAAACAAGAAGAAAGTTAAACAAGTAAATCCGAGACGGATGAACGAAACCAATATTGGTTCAAAAAATAATACCAATATACAAAGGTAAATACCCTAATTGTTTTCTGTTCGTGTATGTATTTTCATGATATTGACCCACGAATATATGCTAACGTAACAAAGATCTTCACATCAATAAAGCTATAATATGTAACCTGAACTCAGAATATAAATGTACAACGACCGAAACCTAACATATCTTAACCACGAAAAAACAGCTAACAATTAACAAAGTTCCTAACTTAACAACAGTAAAGTAAACTAACGTTGCATGCAGAAGTACACTATTTCACCTTATTCAAAACATATCTCTACGCATATCACTGTTATTACATTAACATAGTAACATTAACAAAAATTATCATACCTTAACCTAATTAACATACTGTCCAAATGAATTAAGCTAACGTAACAAGGTTTTCATATCAATAAAGCTATCATATATCATAACCTGAACTTAAGAATATATGTACGCCCACAAACCTAACATCTTAACACGAATAAACAGCTAACATTAAACAAAGTTTCATACTTACAACAGTAAAGTAAAATTAACATCGCATACAGAACGTATCCTATTCACATTTTTTTAAAAACTATTATCTAAACAATGTTGATTTTACATTAGCATAGTAACATTTAACAATAATTTACCATAATACCTAAACCCAATTATCATATCATGTCCAACGAATAATATGCTGATGTACAATGTTTTCCACCTCAACTCAATAAAGTAACATATCATAGACATGAAACTAAGAATAAAACGTGCAATTCCATGCCACCTCATATGATAACTTAAATAAGGTTAAAAATTAACAAGAGACTTGGCGACAGCAAAATTAACACAGCAATGCAAAATTGTAATTTCCAACCAGGTCCCTACGAGCAATACGTTTTCACGTTGTATTTGTATTTCCGTTTCATAGGAGTTATCAGATACAAGTCCGAAAAAAATTGTTTCAACTCCCCCACTTTAACGAAACATTACGCAATACAGGATCTTGTTTTGGTTCGTTTTCTAAACATTATGCTATACATTTGATTCTTGAGTGTAATAGGGTCAACAAACAAATTTATTAAAAGCATTTTTGTTCTTGCTAATGTCTTTATGTTTTAAAACATTAGCAAAGCTCTTAGTTTTAATCTTTGATATATTTTCTTTTCCTAAAAATTTATTCTTTTAATGTTTTTAACGTAAAAAAATTTACATTTTTACATGCCCTAAAAAAACAGTAAAAACAGTAAATCAGTAAATCAAACACAATCCATCTACCTTCCTGTCACCATCTGATCTATAGAGCTATTGTCTAACAATAACCATGCATACCAACTACGAAAAACATAAAAATATATGCAATTTTTTAAAATTTTATGACGTCATGTTTTTGGTGTCTAAATAGGCACCGTGGGCATTAATGGGTTAACCAATAAAGGTCACATGACGGGGGGAAGTAAAACAAGTTTTCATTTTTAATAACATATAATTTTCTATGAAAAGAGCATTATATAAATACATAAAAACATATGCTTTATTTAAAACATATTAAATCATCTATTCATGGGACAGAGGATTCTGTATAATTTGAGCAAGCAAGTTCTATATATCTCTCCAGAGATTCAACACTCTTTGAAAGGATGTAAATATCATCAGCCACACTAAACCATTTTTCTGCAATTTTGTTCAACGCATGCATTCTCTTCGCTCCAAGAAGTAAACGTATCCAAGCTGATAGTTATTAGTGCATTCCTGTATACCACATTATACGGTAAACCACATGTTTCAGTGTAAATATCATAGATTACACCGTGAGCTATATTATTAAGTCCTCGAGTGATTGTCACATACGTTAACGGATGCGATGTTATTGTAAATTTCTCGGTTTTTGTGGTTCTTTTGGTGTTTTATGTTAATCAAAGATGTAATATTTCAAAAATGTTCGAACTGTGAAACTATACAAGTTCACAAAAAGTCGCCCATCAAATTGTTCCTAGATGCGACATCAAGGTATTATATGATTGTCCAACGAACGAGAAAGCAGCATATAATTCTTATGAGAAATCATTGTCTCACTGTCATCCCCAAGTCAGCATATTTCAACTACGCCTCGAATGCATCGGATAACATACGCTCATCCGTTTTCCAAGCTGCAACCATGTCGATTATCTTGAGAATTCTCAACAGAAAATGATAAGGTCTATTATTTGAACCTATGCTGGAATACACCACGGATCGGTCCAACACGGTTTTAACCGAATAAATTAAATGATCATAGTGGGTCGTTACGCGATAATTACGCGATAATTTAATACTGCGATAACGTTTTTTCGGGTTATCTGTTATCCGATAAAATCTTACCGATAAGTTGCGTATCGCGATAATTTTGTTCAAACTACCGATACTAATATGGCGAAATTTATATCGCGATAAACGGTTTCGGTTATCTGCCTATCCGATAAAATCTTTATCAATAAATCATGATCGCGATACTTTTGTTATATATATATAACCCCTATATATATATATATATATATATATATATTATAATATATATATATATATATATATATATATATTATAATATATATAAATATAATATATATTATATATATATAATAATAAGTATATATATAATATATATATAAATATGTCCAAGAATATGCTAGGGTAAATAAGCTAAATATTAGCAAGACGTTATTTCAATTATTTGTTTCTTTTTACTTTTAGCTAATGCAGAGTAATGCTTCCATTTTAAACCTAGTTAAATAATATTTATTTTTCAATTATCAGGTCATGGAACCAGTCGCCGTTGCACTGGATTAAATCCAAGGGAAGAAACAGTGCTATCTGGCTGCCTGACCCCACCCTCATTGTGGACAATAAAAAAACAGCTGATTGACTTGAGACCAATGCCAATCTCCAGTTGTTCTGCGACCCCTGGTCTAATACCCTCCTGAGCCAAAGTCAAGAGGTTCTCCAGCACCTTTGAAGTTGAGGAGTACTTTCTGGCCACTGCCTTCCACCCCAAGTTTCGCCTGATGTGGATGAGGGCTTTTGAAAAAACAAAGGCCAAAAAGTCAGATTGAGAAAGAAAGGTGAAGAGTTATTGCGGCTTCCCGACTCAGAGAACCCAACAGTTCCAGCAGCACGGAAGGAGAAGAACATTGAAGAAAGACTACTACTCATAGCATCTGTGAGGCTGATGGATTACACTGAACTAGACTCCAAAGGTCAACATCAATCAAAAGATCAATCATAGAGTAACAGCTGCTCTCATTGTAATAATAAGTGGCTTGCAGGCGAAATCGACTGACAGCCGTCAGACCAAGCTTTTAAACAATAAGAAGGTCTCATTGACTCTTTATAAGGTGACAATACTGCAATGCCGCTATCGCTGTGGTGGAGCGATTGTTCTCCTTGCAAAGATATCTACAGAGACAAGAGGAATTCCTGTCAGATGAAAACTTTAATATCCTCATGTTTATGAGGGGGAACATACCTCGTTTTATATAGACCTAAGTATTTATATTTTTATATTGATAAATTGTAATAACTAATTCTTTGATTTTCATTTCAAATTCTTTATAACCTTTATCTTGGCTTTACATACATTTAGAATCATAACACCAGGCTAACTAGAAAAATAAAATTTTATTATTAAAAAAAAAACCACTGAGAAGCAAAAGGAAAAAAATTAAATTTATTTAATAAGATATCCAAAGTTTTACAATTTATATAAAGCAAGTAGCAACATTCCCATTATTTCTGGGTACGTGTCGGTAAAGAAAACTGAAAATTTATATAATTCTATAAAATAATTAAAAGAGCAAAAAATTTTATTTCACATTTTCTTAAAAACCAAAAGTCGTGTTTTTTTTTAGTTTTATTTATAATAAAATGGAATACCATACAAATTTGGATTTATCGATTTATCGTTTATGCCTTATCGGCGATATTTTAATCACGAGTTATCGGATATCGGGTATCGATGATAAGGTTTTCGTTATCGATTTACGGTATCCGCGAAACATTTCGTTTACGAATAAATATAAATGATACATTATTGTGTATAACGAAAGACCTCCGTAAAAGATATCAACAACAAGCGTAGAGAATGAAAGATGTCATCGTACCAGCACAGTGAAAAATGTCTTACTGATGGAACTCGTATGCGCAAGCTAGTCCTCAAAGGTATGAGATCTTTTTTCAGCCATCAGTCGAGAATTTGCTCAAACTCCTCCCACTTTTTGAATATTATGCAATACCTATGATTCTTGTCTGGTTCGTTTTCAAAACATTACGCAATACCATTGATTTTTGTTTTGTTAACAAAGTTTCACACTTAACAACAGTAAAGTAACTAACATAACATACAAAATCGTAACCTGTTCATACTTTCTCCAAGCATATCTCTAACAAGACAATGTTAATTTTACATTAACATGGTAATATTTAACAAAAAAGTTACCATAACCTTGTCTAATTATCATACGAATCAACGAATATACGCTAAATGTTAAAGTTTTCACATCAATAAAGCTAACATAAGCTGAATGGACTAAGAAAATAGTGTACAACGACAAACCTAACACAACTTACGTCTGAATAAACTGTTCAACATTAACAAAAGTCCCGCACTTAAACATCAGTAAAGTAACTAACAAATGCATGCTAAACGTAAACTATTTCATACTTTTCAACTCATATTTTCTAACAATTAACCGTTAATTTTAAATTGACCTATGATATTTAACAAAAATTTTATCAATGACCGTTACCTAGAATATATGATTTGCAAAATTTATCAAACATAACAAAAGTTTTAAATTTGCCTGAATCATACATCAAAAAATATTCTTTGAGATAAGAAAGTCGTAGTAAAGTGTATTAGCTTACCCGATCCTAAACCGCTGAATCACTAAAGCAACACGTCCCCTCCCCACCCCCCCCCCCCCCCGTTCCATGTCTTTGTGATCTGTTATCAGGTCATATTTGAGCATGTATTTTGAATAGTTCAACATAAAAATAAGTTTTTTATATATTAACCAACAAATATATGCTACGTAACTTGTTTCACATTAAAGCTAACATAGCATTATCAGAACTAAGAATATAATGTACAACGACAAAGCGGGCATTACCCCTCCGTAAGAGGGGTAAGGTCTCAGCCCTTCGGGCTGAGGGTCTAAACCCGCTTACACCCCCTTAGGGGTGATCCCCATGTCTGTGGTGATTTACAACCTTCATAGGTGCGCACCCCTAGGTTGAATCTCCAAGTAGCCGCGTACAAGTGCTGCAAAACGCGCTCTGTATGTGCGATGTAGCCAAACCTTATCAGTTTGTTTATAGTAAAGCTGAGATTTTTATACTTTTTGCTAATGTCTACAGTTTTAATTCACGCTGTCTACGTATTTAATTCGTTCAAAATGCATGTTAATTAATATGCATGACAATTGATGAAAGTAGTATCAATTCATAGTTCCAGAGATACCGGTAATCTTTGAAGTTTGGACACTTGTTAAGGAATTTTGTTAGACATATGTTGCTTTATCTGTCGATGTTAGTGCTGAAAAGTCCGTATAGGTTGAAATTTCCTGTATGCCTGAGGGATAGGCCTGAGAATTATACATAGAGTCCAAATGTTAAATGTCTTATTCGTAGATCATGAAGTTAGTATCTAGGTCAAGTTTCATCCTTCGTGAGTGTTGATATGTTATGCCTAAAATTGAATCTTTCTGTTTACGTTTTGTAAATTATTTAGTGAATTAGGGAGAAAATGAAAACTAGATGTTTAGAGAAAGAATAAGTTCCGTAAGATATTACTGTGTTATACTGACCGATGAGTTTAGAAAGGTAACATAAGGAAAAGTTTTGCTGGTAAGTTAAGGTTTTTTGTCTCGAGAATTTTGTAATGTCTAACTGTTTATTCATAGTTCAAATGATGTTTATATTCGAGACGAGTGACACTGCTTTGATGAATGTAGTGTCAGTTCATATTTCATGAATGCTGGTATCTTTGATAGATTGGTCACTTTGATAAGTGGTTTTGTTAGATAATACTGTCTTAGCTGTTGATGATATTAATAAAGTTAACATAGTTAAAGTAGGGATATATTGAGTTTTGTATGTCTTGTTAGCTACTTTACCTTTGATAAGTGAGGAATTTTGTGAATGTTAGCAGAATATTCATACGTGAGGTATGTTAGTTTTGTCGTTGTACATTATATTCTTAGTTCAGGTTATAATATTTTAGCTTTATGATGTGAAAAACTTTGTTACCTTAACATATATTCGTATGTCTGTATGATAAATAGGTAAGGTTATGATAAATGTTATAAAGGTTATATAAGGTTATAAAAAATGCGATATACAGGAATGCACTAATAACTATCAGCTTGGATACGTTTACTTCTCTCTGGAGCGAGAGAATGAATGCTGTTGAACCAAAATATGCAGAAAAATGGTATAGTGTTGCAAGTGACATTTATATTTACATCCTTTCAAAGGGTGTTGAAAATCTGGAGAGATATATAGAACTTGCTTGCTCAAATTATACAGAATCCTCTGCCCATGAATAGATGATTTATTATGTTTAAAATAAAGCATATGTTTTTATGTATTTATATAATGGTCTTTTCACTGAAAATTATATGTTATAAAAAATTAAAACTTGTTTTACTTCCCCCCGTCATGTGACCTTTATTAGTTAAGATGCTATTGAAGAAGGAAGTTTATTCGTGCGGCTGTTGTGTGTTAAGTATGTTATGATCATAGTTTAACTCTACCGATGATAAAACTTTGGTATGTTTACTGCTATCCTAATAGATCAAGAGATCAATAGATCGTTAGATCAATAGCTCTATAGATCAAAGATGGGTTGGGGAGGGTGAGGTATGTGGTTTGATTTACAGATTTACTTTTTTTACTGTTTTAGTGTATGTAAAAATGTAAATTTTTTGTTATAAAAATAAAAAGAATAGAATTTTTATAAAAAAAAAAAAATTTCATAAAAAAAAGTTAAAAATAAGTTTTTTTTCTTTAAAAAAAAAAACAAAACAAAAAGTTTTAAAGAAATAAAATTAAAAAAATTACCATGCTAATGTTATAAAACATGAAGACATTAGCAAAAACAAAATGTTTTTTATAAATTTGTTATGTTGACCCTATTACACTCAAGAATCAAATGTATATCATAATGCTTCGAAAACGAACCAAACAAGAATAATTGGTATTGCGTAATTTTTCCTGAAGTGGGAGGAGTTTGAACAATTTTTTCGACTTGTATCTGATAACTCTATTGAAACAGGAAATACAAATACAAACGTGAAACGTATTGCTCGTAGGACCTGGGTATGAAAATACAATTTTGCATGCTGTGTTAGTTATTTTGCTGTCGTTCAGTACGGAACTTTGTTAATTTTACCCGTTTATTCGGGTTTGAGCTGTGTTTAGGTTTGTTATTGCACGTTATACTTAGTTAAGTTCATGCTGGATATTCCTTTTTATTGATTGACAAACCTTGCTACAGTGATCACATTATATTCGTTGACTGATATATATTGGTAGGTTATGGTAAATATTGTAATTGTAAAACTATGGTAATGTAAAATAAAGTGATATGTTAGAGATAACTTAAAAAAAAGTGTGAATAGGATACGTTCATGTCTGCGATGTAGTTACTTTAACGTGCTAAGTATGAAAACTTTTGTTATATGTTAGCTGTTTATGTTGATACAGTTTTAGAATGGTGTTTATATTCACAGATCCTTATTACAAATTTTAAAAGATGCATCAAAGTAGTTAAAGAAACTGAAAATAATGAAGACGCTTCAGGTTTCGATAAAATAAATGTGTATTCAGAAATAAGAGAATGTGTTTCAAACTTTAAGTTTAATTTTTTACGTCTATTTTACGAATGGAAGCTTTTATATAATTTAATTAGTTAATATAACTAATAGAATATTAAGGGGAAATCAGGATATTATTTATATTTAATGTATATTTTAAATAATATAAATTAAATTTTTATTAATTTTTTTTCTACATTTATAGGTATTATTATATATATATTATAGTTTATATATATATATAATATATATATGTAATTATATTCTATTATATATATATATATTGATTATATTATCATTTATATATTATATATATGTTATATTCATTTTGGAAGGGGAATTCTATTTTGAATCCTCAGATATTGAAAGTGAGGATGACGTGGTGAGGATGACTGTTAGAGCATGGGTGTCTCCAAACTTTTTTCACGCGCTTGGGCACCCTTATTGTTTGCCAAAAAAAATTCGCGCGCACACCTACTCCTTAAATCTGGTGCAGATAAGTGACTTTCTTAGGTTTTGAGCGGTGAAAGTAACAGCGTAATTAAAAAACACAATGACACTTTTTACATGGCCCCTCCTCATTACCTTAATGTGTGCAAGATGAAACGGTTTTTTATTGGTGAATTTCTATTTATTTTTTTTAAGTTTTTTCTATAAGTTAGTTTTGTCAATTTACATTTTAAATCACTGTACCGTTTGGATACGTGTATCTGTTTTTTTTTATATTAGGCATACCCGATTAGAACAGGATCGCATAGATAAAGTGTGCTTTAATCGGGCTAATCAAGCTGGTTCTGCGTTGCTTTAATGCTTACTATCCTTGCAAACGCACTTTTCTTTATTTGCATTTTAACACTTGCCGTTCTAATGGTCGTAAACCTTCCCTGTCGCCATTTATGGTATATTTTAATGTTTTTCAAAGTTTTAAAAATATTTAAAGTGCTTAATAGTTTTAAATGGTCTTTTCAACATCGAATCCTCATGAGGCAGAAATTAAATCCCAGAGCTAATGAATTTTGAAAACTCTGTCCAACATTTTTGTAATAACTTCAGCCCCAGTTATAGGTTTTATTCTCTTCTCGCTGCAGGTCACACGTAAAAAAAATGGTTTTGTCATCCAGCTGTTAGACATACTTCAGAATCAATATCGGGGACTCGAGGAATAATAACCTTCAACAATCGTTTTTTTTTCCAAACCTTCCATGTGGACAGTAATAAGCACAAGTTTCGGATTTGAAGACAATGATGAATACTCATTTGCTATTGACCAAAATTAACTTGCCACCGGGGAAAGTTGGAGATGCTCTGCTCAACTGCTCTTAACACAACGCTGCAAAAAAAAATGCACGCAAGTGCACTTTTTATTTTGTCTCTAATTCTGCTCCTCCCTTTCCTTTTTGAGAGAATGTGGTGTTCATTTAGTTTTTCGAATTATGTCGGAAAGTAAAGGGTTATCCCAATTTAAGTGCCAAATCGGAACCATCATGTTTAATTTTGTTGAATAAAAAAAACATCTTCTGTAAAAGTGACCACCAATGCATCGTTTAGTTTAAACAATCAACTTAAAAAATCTTTCCCCTTTTAAAAAGTCACTATCTCGCAGCATTATTCTTGTTGCAGCGGATTTGAAGTGAGGCAATACCCATATCTTCGGCTTTAAATAATAGGTAAGTTTTTAATAATAATTGAGATCATTACACGCAATAACTTTTTTAAACTAATTTTTTTGATTTTACGTGCTTGAAGCAGTGCCGGCTCTTTTTACATGATTAATTATCCTGCACATATCCATTCATCCAGTATCGGCTTTTAAAAATTTGTGATCATTCTTTTTCTTGTTTTTGCTGTTTAAATGCCGATTATGTCTCTAGTTGTTTGAGGGCTTGTGTGTGGCTTTCGCCACTGCTC
Source organism: Trachelipus rathkii (assembly GCA_015478945.1). Taxonomy (NCBI): domain Eukaryota; kingdom Metazoa; phylum Arthropoda; class Malacostraca; order Isopoda; family Trachelipodidae; genus Trachelipus; species Trachelipus rathkii. The sequence goes on from JABUQX010079752.1 coordinate 14,042, forward strand.
ATCCTTAGGACATATCGCTCCTCTCTCTCTTAGTTTTTTTTCCAACCCATTCGCCGCTCTCATTCACTGCAAATTATTCCACTTATTACTTTCTCCATTCCATAATTCATTTTTTCCTGTATAAATTTGTTCGATAGTATGATAACAATTCTTCGTCGCCAGTGGTGTATTCTACAAGCGCTTCGCTCATTCAAAAGTTCCTCTTTCTATATTGCATTGCGAATATGAACGGGTACCTCACCAAACACAAGTAAGAACTGGTCATACTGATTTTAGGTCCCGCTATCGTCGGTAACTTCTCAAGCTTACGTTGTAAGCACAAAAAAAAATTCACCATAACCGTTGCCATATCTTATAAAGTTCTTTTCTCCGAACTGTCTCTTGAAAATTGTAGTGTTAATTCGCCATACCTTGTTTATTAAGCTTGTGTTACTCCTTTAAGGATAGGACACAATACACCCCACTAAAAAAATATTAACAGTTATCAATTGTTGCTTGGTCATATCTGACCCTTGCTCATAACTTAATAAAAACATTTGTTTTTGTTACTAAACTTTACAACAGATCTTCAGGCAACGGTTAGATTAACCCTGTCTTCAGGCCAAATATGCAGGTTTTTCCAGTTTAGCAATATGTAAATTACTGACAGATAAATGAAGCTTCAGTTGCTTTTTATTTATTTAGAAATTCTCTCCATTCCATTGATTCGAACCTGCCCGAAGGGATAAACGTCGCGACTACGTGATTCAAGCCAAAAATGGCCCCCCAGTGCCACAACGTAAGTAGTAGCGATTCATAATAATGTCGTGTTTTGCCTTGTGAATGACACTGCCATATAATTAAAACAGAATTTGTACTCTTAACTCAATTTTAATTTCCTCATAAAAATTGAAACAAAAAAAAATTTGTGCCAAGTTCATATACTCAAAACTCTTTCTTTTAGCGTGTGTCCCCTTTATAGGACACCACGCTAAAAAATGATTAGAAGGCACCCTGGCCACCTTCCGAATATGCATATAAAATTTTCGTTGCACCCTACCTTTATGAGATACCCCTGCTGATAATAGATGGCGGAAACAAATCAGAGAGAGTGAGCTGGATTATAGTTGTCTTAAAATAGGGCCTGAAATGTTTTGGAAATGGATGAATATGACCAAAAGGAAGAAAAGAAATGTTAGTTCTTTACTCCAAGAATATGCTGAAGTAAAAAAATTAATTTATGGTGAATTGGAGACTTGATGACGATAAAAGATATGTTCGCTCATTTGCACAAAGCTGTACACTCGCTTCAAACTTCATAGGTGGCCTTGATCCTGCACCCCTTCAAAATGACAAAATGTGGTCGGACCACAATTACACTTAGTGAAAAACAACAAACAGATGAAATTTTCACTGCGATAAAATATTCTTTTATAAGAAGAATTTGATTTAACATTCATCTGTAAAGCTCCACTTGGGTGTTCCTCTCGTTTCAATCTTACACATGTAGATGTATAAAGTTATTATACACATACAGTGTACGCACAAATTATGCATTGAGGCAACACGACCTTGTCTAGGTCTACTTCTATCTAACCACTGCTACAAATTGTCTACATGTCTTTCAAATGTTGCACATGTCACTCAAACCATCCTCATAACTATTCTTCTAACCATGGTGCTTGTGGAGCCCCCGGACATCAATGTAATCCACCGAGAGGGAACGTTTTTAAGTTGAGTGATTATTGAGGGGCAAACCTATTATTCAGAAGTTAGCTAATGTATTTTCCTTCGCCACGAAGGATATCGTGGCAATAGGCTACATTATGGCGAAGAGATGTTTCATTTTTTGTTTTTTGTTGTATGATGACTTTTAGAACAGGCCCAAATGCCATCTCAAATTTAGTTGATGATAAATCTCTCCAAGATAATTTTAAAATGTTTAACGTGCTGATCCTCATAGTAATTAATATGATTCTGTTCCGAGTCAGATCGCTCTTTGTGAAATCTGTGAGATTTATAATCAAATTAAATTTTTTTTTCTCTATAATTAAATGGACACAAAAACCAAACTGAAATGAAAATACATTCTGACCTCAAGCACTCTACTCGCTCAAATAAACAGCAATGTGTCTACTAGAGTCTGTGTGCTACAATAAATAACTACTTAATAAAGTGGATGAACATCTATTGGATGGCCTCAGGGGGGGTTTATAACTGACGGGAAAGGAAGTGATTCAACTCTTTAAGAAAGAATCTAATGAGAATTTAAGATACGCCTTGACAAAGATCTATGCCTTTGCCCGAAATAATGCTCATAAACTTGATAAATAGGGAATCTCGATATATGAGGATGCGGACTCCAATTATTATCAATATCATTGTCGTTTTTTAAATAGCAATAATGCTACCTATGTTTTAGTGCAAGCACACAAATCACCACCAGAGGTATGGTTGTCTTTAGGCGAGTTTGTACTGAAGAACTTATTTCTCTATTACACCAATCAGGAAGAAATGTTGACAGGGTTGATAATTGGTTCACTCAACCTCAGATTCACGATTGTAGTAAAAGGATTTTAAGGTCTTACAATATCAACCTTAAAGGGACAAATTCAATCTACTACTTATATATATAAAAATGATTATATATATAGTTAAAAAAGAATAATTTTGAAATTAATCTTATTAGATAATTTTAAAAATTATATAATTTATGTATATTATGTTATATGATTTGTAATAATTGTAATATGAAATGAATATATAAAAATAAGTTGTTATATATAATTAATTAAGAGTACTTGCAAATAATGAGAGAAGTTTATGTCTTTGTTCCGTATACGTAACATTTAATATTATAATAAATAAAAATTTACTATGAATATACTATCATATGAAATATATAATAATCAAAAATAAAAATAAATGCATATATAGTATATATTATTTAATACTGATATAAATTATTTAAGGATAATTATATAATAATATATTATTAGTATAATGTATAAAATAAATAAAAAGGTATAGTAATATATATATATATATGATATATTATATTATATTATATACGTACTATATATGTATATATAAAGTATAAAGAGAACAAAACATTATTAATTTATTACTAATAATTTAATTAATATTGTTATGAATACTGATAGAATATATATATATTAAGGCAACTCTACATATGATATAATTTATGTAATATAAATTATTTATTTAATTAGAGAATAAATAATTAAATTATTGTACTAAATTTTTATTCACATATAATACATTTAATTAATATTTATAGAAAAATAGAATAAAACTATAGTTATTAATATAAATTATTAACTAATATATATATTATTATATTATATCTTTAGTGAAAATATTTACTGAATTCCAAAAAATAAAAAGGAAAAAATTATATTAAAAAATTTTAAATATAACTGCTCATATCCTTTTTACTTTGACTAATCCCAAATCAGCTAATTCTATCCCTAATATTTTCTTCCACTATTAATATTTTCAATATATTTATATATGTAATATAAATGTAATATTTACTATCTTTTATTATTTAGATTTAGAAAGCTAATTTATCTGTAAAATTACTAGATTATTCTATATTAATATATACAATTTATTGACTTTAAAACGTTTGAGAATTACTGTATAAATCCTTTTTATATAAACATAAATATTTATAAAATAATGACATTAATAATTATATTTAAAATGAAATTTTTTTAACTTTCATAGATAAAATTTAAACATTATGCCTCCTAGTAGCACATTTTCTATATTCTTACATTTTTTAGATAGTTTTAAATTATAATTTATAATTTAGTCTAATATAATAAATTATATATTATATTATTTATATTTATTATCTTTTTAATATTGTTTATATTATATATAATATTATTATACAATAATACTTTCTTTGAAAACTTATGAAATACAGATATATGCTCTTTGGAATATTACAGATAGATATATTTATATATTAGTTATCAATTTTAATTATTATTATGTCCGTTATGTTTGACATAATCATATATTATAAATATAATAATTGATAATTATTATTAAAGACCACACCTATATTTTATATTATATATATTCATTTTATTCTTATATATTAATGTTAATTTTATTATAAAATTAATTTGCGGCTATCATATTCATTTTTAGAACTTTGAAATAATTTTTATTTTTTACTAAAGTTACATGCATAAATTATATATTACCTATCGCAAAATATGTGTTCCCACTCAATATTTCTTTGATGACAACTATAATAGGTGTTGATTGTTAGAAGCCTTTATAATAAACTGACACAATTTTATATAAAACGTCATGGAAATGTCTATCTACTTCGAATAGATGACTCTCCCTCACAACTTATTACACTGAATTACTTTTTTTCTAAATCATTATATTTCTTGTTATTCAGAGGCAAATAAATAGGTACTTAAAATTATTTTTAAGGACTCCTTAAATTGGTCGCGCATTATTTATATAGAAAAAGAAAATTATTTTCAGCTCCAGTGATCTTACACTATATTATTATTGCGAGTGTAAAAAAATTAATTGCTTATATATCCTAAAATATGATAATATAAATCTTTATACAATACTTTGTAAAATTTATAGTTTTATGTTTTTTTAAATTTGATATTAAAAAAATCGTAAAATTCTGGTAGTAGGCGATAGCAATCTTTTGTGGCTCAGAGAGCAAGAAGCGGAGGGCTTCCTTTACAGAAAGAAAGTTAACATTTGTCCTGTGTTTTTATAAAAGCTTTAAAATTTTTTTTTATTACATGAAAGTTGGTTAGCAAAAATTGTGTCTCCTTCAAACAGTCATCCCTTTGAACGGATGTATTGCATCAAATATAAAATCAAAACAAATAATAATAATATAAGCTTTAAATCTAATTATAAAAGTTATTTATTATTTAAAAAATAAACGAAAGGTTAGTGTAAATGCGCGCTGTTGACAAAAGTAGGGCGTTTTCGCTTGCCCCTTAGGTATAATCAACAAATCGACAATTAGATAAACAAAAATTACATATAGTTGAAAACTTTTTAAAGAGTAGAGAGTTCGCCTCTCAAGCTATCCGTAAGTCAATGGTTATATGTATCATTCGAAACCACAACCAGGTGTATTTATTCGTACCTAAACTCCCTAACTATTGTAGCTTCGCTCATCGAACTACGGATGTATATTTTTATCTGCTGCAAACACACGACGCTGCACACACGATCCTTAATCACTGCACACACACACTACACAACACCACACGGTAAACTCCCTTTCCAGTTTTATCACCACACACGGCACGAGACAATCAGACAACGACGCGCAAAGAATTCCTTTTTCTATTTTCCAAATCTCGTTTTCTTTTTTAATAATAATTAATAAACTTTAAGAAATAAAATGGTTCATATGACAAATAGTAAAATATAGATTTATAAACATTTTATTCATTCCGATATATAACATATTCTTTTTGTCTCCAATTTAAGTTTTTTAGATTTAATTTCAAAAATTATATTTTTTTATTCATTAATTTTTTCTCTTAATTATATATCTCTTTAATTTATATATATTCGAACTTTATAAAACTTTGTTTTTACTCATACAAAATTTATTTAGGATGCTTTATGTGCATTGAATTTAATAAACCGGGCGTAAAAAACGTTGACCGGTCTTTACACACCAGTAAAGCGGCGTCTTCCGGAAGCTCCTTCGAGTGAAAGTAAATGAGGGTATGGAATTGGTATTCCGTGAAGCTCTACTTATTCGAGTGTTTAGAAATGAGGTGAGTATAGATTCTCGTAGGTACCCTCGTTTTATGTGTATATTATAACTACTTATATATATATATATATATATATAATATCATATTAATATTAATTATATATATATATATTATTATATATTATATATATATAATATTATTAAATATATATATACTATATATATATATATATTAATATAGTTATATATATATTGTATATATTATATATATTTATATAAATATTAATATATTTAATAATATAATATATATAATATATATATATTAATATAATTATATATTATTTATATATTAATATATATATATATATTATTATATAATATATTATAATATAATATTAATATATATTATTATATATATATAATTAATTATATATATTATTATAATTTATACAAAATAGAGTAATATAATAAAGTTATCAACATTTTCATTCTCACAAGTATATAATACGTTATAATATATACCTAAAGAATTCAAAGAATAAATACTATTACAAATAAGACTATTTTCCTGTAAACGATAAGTGTCGAGTCTTCTTTTCGATGTTTTTAAAAAATTCATTTAAATAGAGGTATGCTGAGATGATAAAATTTATCTTTCTTTGAATATATTCGCGTAACCTTTATTCCTTCTTTACGCCAAACGGCTCGTACTTCAATAACTTGTCCGTTTAATACTAAGCCGAGGATGAGCAAGAAAAGGATATTATCTTGTTTGTCGCTTGTTTAATATGTTGGCGAATGCTTATACCGTAACACCCGACCAAAATGATATAATTAATGCATCAAATAGTGTCTCTTCACTTTTGGATATTTGACAGAAAGATAAATTAGCCAAAAAAACACACACACCACATAATATATATTATAATTTTAATATATATTATTTATATATTATATATTATATATATATATATATAGTATTTTATAGTATATAATATATATATATTATATATATGAATTTGTTAATTAGGTAGCTATAATTTATGGATACGTTTTATTTTATATACGTAAATATTTGTAAGAATAATTTACATAAAACTTGAAAAGTATCAGACCTTGTTCTATAAAATTTCAAGAATAATTTAAAATACCCGAATTATAAATATCTAAAATAAAAAACATCAATCATCAAATATAAGAATAATAAATTTTTGCTAAAATTACATAAGAATAATAATTTATATAAATTTGTTATTTATTATTTATTGGCTATGGGTACAATTTCCCTGTTGAAAAATGTGACCATTTTTGATGAAAATACACACACACGCATGATGGTACAAAAAATTATAACATTGGATTGAAGTATATATTATAAGTATATATATATAACTAATTATAATATTATCTCTTACTATGCACATTATAATTTTTAACTATATTGTTAACTATAGGTATATACTTAATTATATGCAACAGGCCTGTGTGACGTCTACAGATTTTTCTGACACTATGTTTTTCTGTTGTTTTATTCCCTAAAATTAGGGGCACGTGAGTTGATTTAGACCTGATTATATCGTTATTTATGTCTTTGTGTGACTTTACCCTCTAGTATTAAGAAATTCTCATACCCCTAAGTTTTAGCACGAAAATTCGTGTAGTATATAATAACTGAAACGTATATACTATTAAAACATTTTGTAATCACTTTTATGATTGTGATGGATCACACTCGTAGGTTTGTGAAATTATATATATAAAAACATTAAATAAAATAATAATAAAACATGGTATATTATTATTAATAATTTGATCAAACTATTATATTATATATGTGATGGAGTTTTATCAGATTTGGATATAGCAAATTAGATTTTAAAGCTAATTTATATATTTGAATGAAACATTTTTCTGAAACCAAACGGACCTACCCCGACGCCATTTTGTTTTGTTTACATTTTTTTTCGATATAATAGAATACTCGTTGCTATAATCTGCGTACTATAAATGGTTCGTGGGTGAAATTGACATACTCTTTCAGAATTTTTAGGGGAAAATTCCTTGTGATAACATTTACAAGTGTGATAGAGCTATATCTTTATTCTAGTATTTTGTGGCTAAAGTTTAGGTACAATAAATCAAACGCAAACTCGAATAAACATATTTCATTAACGTTTTTCAGTGAGGCACAAATGCGCAAATATACTCGAAAATAACAGGCTTTAAGCCATTTATTCATAGTTTTTGTTCAACTGTGCTTTACGACTGTAATAAAATAAAAAATGCTCCCAGTTTTAGTCATATATATTAATGAATATTCTGTTACTTATAAATATTCGAAACGTCTTTTAGTTATATCAAAAATTAATTTGATCAGCTGTTGTGGTGAATGGAGCACTAGTTATATAGGTGTTTATTATGTAAATAAACTTGAAATAAAAATAAATATTAACATAGTTGTTATATATATATATTACAAATAATATATTGAAATATCAACTATTTGTGATGGGAGTTATCCATTTGGAAAAAAAATAGATTTAAAGCTAATATTTTATTAATGATAAACATTATCATATTTCAAATATATAATAATATGTTCTTATCACGCCGCATTCTTATGTTAGTGTTTTAACATTATTTTTACATAAAGAAGTAATAATAATAATAATTCGGATAAAATCACGGGATATATAGCAAGCAATCCTTTAACAGAATTAGGAAATTCTCTAACGTTATTGGTTAGGCTATTTCCATAATAAATTGCTCTCTATAAATTTGACATATAAAAACGAATGCTAAATAATATCGAGGCATTTCTTACGTTTTCGTAAGCACAAATGCAAAATATGAAAACTCCTTTATCTTTATTATGTTTTTTAACGTTCTTTTCTCTGCTGGTAAGATAACATGGTTATAAAGTTAATAGTTTTCTTTTTTAAGTTAAAATTTTTGTATCTATTCACGCACACCTGTATACTGCTATCTGGATAGTTATCGCAGGTTTAAGCAAGTGTTGTGTCTTGTGAATTAATCGATACGCAACTACCATGAGGAGTTATGATTGCATGTGGGTTATCGCTTTTCCTTTCTGAGTCTGTACCAATCTGTGTACTCGATGTCCCAAAAGTTATCATACCTATAACTTTCTGTGAATGTGTCCTTATTAAGCATTAATGTGAAGACTCATCGTTATATGATTTAAAAGTAAAAGGAAACTTTGAGATCATAGTGTGTATTTGTTGAATGGTTCTTGAAACTACTCTGTTATTAAGGAGTGGCTCATATTAGATTATTTAATTCACAGTATTAACAAATCTTCATCACCCCTAAAAACTGAATGCTCTCTAACATATAAATATTTTTTATTATTTTTACAAAAAGCGAAATATTTGGAAATGTGGTAAAATTTTATTAAAATATAACTGACAAAATGCTCTCAAAATCTAACGTTCTTCCTAAAGACATTTGAATTTTTTATTATTATTTATTTAATGTATCTTTACTTATATTCTATATTTTATTTATTTATTATTAAGTTATTTTAATGTAATTTGTATATTTATACAGAGTTATTATATTTACTTTAAATTATTACTTTATAATTATTTATTTTATGTATCTTTATTTAAAATTTTATATCTCTTTAAATCTTTTATATTAATTATTATATTTAAAAAAAACATATTTAAATATTGAATATATCAAATATCTCCTATCATTTACATAACTATATTATATATAAATTATCACATCATTATCAATATCACTTTCCTATCTACAATATCCACTTATTAATTATATATAAAATTAATTATATTTATATTATTTTTATGATTGCTATTATACACTATATAAATATAAATATGTTAATATAATAATACATATCTCTAGTTAAGTTTTTTTATTTTTTTATTTTTTTTAATGTTTCTCTTTAATGTGGGAGTTTTAGCAACTTTTAGAAAGGCTGTAATTTATTTACCTAATAAGAGTACCAACCCTTTATGTTTTTTATTATTCATTACTTTTATTCTCATTATCCTATAGGGTCCTGTTCTTTTATAAAAAATCATGATGGTAAAATTCAATTATTCCTTAGCGACTAATACTCAAAATGCTACTGAAATTAATTATAACAATTTAGGTGCATTTTTTTTTATTTTTTTTTCATTCTGTTGATTAGAGATGAAGATATCACTGTTGATTAAATGTGCTCAATTTTCAGATTATTGATTCAATTAGATTTATTAGGTTAATTATTTTGATTATATTTATTTTTTCTCATTATTAATGATTCTAATATATTTAGCTAACAAATGTGTAGTGGGGTATTAATGAAGTCGATTAAAGGTACGGAAAATAAGAGTTGTAAAATTAAACTTTTTAAAATTATTTACGACACCTCAACTTTGTATTTGAAGCTAAAATTTTTATGAATTTTTTAGAGTAAAATATTTTAAAGATGTTAAATCTGAAAAATTTGAAAAATTTAAAAAAGTTAAAGATTATATATTTTGATTAATTGATTAGCGTCGGATGATCAGGTATAGATATATTATAGGTGTAACTTATGGAAACCCACTTTTATTAGGTTAGGGGAGTGGGAGAGTGGTTCAGGTAGGGGAAAGAGAAGAGGTGAGGGTGGCTGTGCCAGAAAGGAGTGGGGAGGATGTTGGGAAGAGGCATTGGTTCAGTTGAAGAGTTGTGATTGGGAGGAGGGGGGGTATGATGGGTGGTGGGGAGTGGGGGGTAGGTGATTGTGGCTAAATTAAAAAACCTCGTCGTGCGTCGGCTCACCCATTTTACCTTATTTCGTTGCCTACATATTATATCTCTATTATGATTATACTTTCTATTAATTTTTTTCTCACCCTCAGAAGATTCAAAGGCCAAGCTATTCTATTGAATTATAGTAATTATAGTAGACCTTTTATTGGTGTCTATCACACTAAAAAAGGTATATATATAAATATGCATGTGTGTGTGTGTCATCCTTTCAGAAACAGTTTTTATTAATAAACTTTTTTATATGAATTGTGCTTAAGCCATACCTTGGAAGGGGATTTGTTTTTATATCTGCTGATGCGCAGTCTGAGCATACCATATCTGTTTTTTAAAATTCTCTTCCTTTTAATCGAGAATAAATCTAATTCTATATAATCATATTCTTATTAACAATTTCGTGTCATCTTAAATTATATAATGACATTAATTTTAATCGAATTATTACATCAAAATCTTATTTACAAGTACAGATATATTTAGGATTTAAGTAATTATAAATGTATCTTTCAAAAAAATTGATACATTGAAAAAACTAACTCTCAAATAAAATAAGAAATTTTCAAAGAGATTGGTCCGATTCACCCTTCTCCGCTTAAAAATTTTGAAAATACTGATTCGTATTTTTATATAATTTCATTTTTTATTTAATTTTACTTAATATAAGTAACATTTATTATATTTTAAATTAAATAGCGTCGGGCTGGGTTGGTGACTGTGCGACCAACATTTTAGGTGTGAATTCTAATAAACTCTGGTTCTCCCGACTTCTCCCCATAAATGTCTTAATCAATTTTATTGGGGTAATTTAAGGAAAATTATATTTATAATTCTCATATTATAAAGTACGCCGGCACGATGATAGTAATAGGGTGGGCATAAGCTCTGCAAAAAAGAATTGATAATAAAATGTTAATTATCATAATAAAATAAAAGTTTACTTTAAAGTTTGATAAATAACGCTGATGTCAGAGGGGACATGCATTACTGCATTTACGCGACACCGTCGGGTTAGAGGCGGTTTTAATTTAAAGTGCGTGACCAAACGACATATTTGTGTGGAGGCTGACATCGGACCATCTGTTTAAAATTTCATCTTTTACGTATAATTTTCAATTTTATATTTTAATTTTTACTTTAATATAATAATTATATCAATATTAAAATCCGTAATAAGTAATAAAAATGCTCAATAATGATAAATAAAAAGATTAGAATCAATTAAATTAAAAGGTATGGTTTCAGCTAATTCACCCCCTACTCCGCCGGCGGAAAAAGTAAATTTTGACCTTTTTTTGTAATTACGTGTAAATGATTTTTATTAAATACAAAATTATATGGTAGCGTAAATATCCTTGAATTAGAACTCAAGAGCATATTTTTTACATTATAATGCCATTTAAATATAATATTTCTCACGCTCAATAAAAAAATTCGTCAATTAATATACATAACGTTAAATTTTCATTAGGAACTATTCCGTTGAAAATTTTCCACCCCCTCCATCAATTTTTTACAAGTAACGGCGGGAGTGTGATTTAATGAATCGTGACAAGTTATGTAATCACCCTGATTTTTTTTCGTCCAAGGTAATAACTGCGATTAGGAATTCGCAAATAAACTCATACTTTTGCCGCGTGGGTATTTATGAGGCCTACATACTCCGAGTGTATCCACTGAAAAAGAATTAAATTTCTAAGAATTTGCTATAGTCACTAATTATTATATGTCTTTATATACTTAACGAAGTTATAGATAAGAACAAAACACTATCCTCTATCAAGAGTGATTTAAGTACTATTTGAGATAATGGAGGAAAATTTTGTACATTCCTCTGTTCTAACATCGTATTTTAAAAGAAGATATAAAAGTTTCTAATAGAAGTGAAATAAATATGATAAATTGTAAATTTGCTATAAAATAAAATACATTAGTAATATGACTTTTTCAAATAGGGAATTTAATGAGAAAGCGAGAAATTTTTTTTTTTGTGTATTTTATTAAAATTTTGATATTATTTTTATATATTTGTTATTATGAGTGGAACACGAATAATCACCACACTAAGAGAGGCGGGCCAGGTCGCCCCGATACACGCTCACATGTCTCATATGATAAAATATACAAAATTGTACTGATGATAAGTACGTGTAATAAAAAACATAATGGGTGGTACACGATTTCACCCATCCATCATTTTTAACGTAGCCGGTGTGGAATCTAAACCAGTCTCAGGACCCTCAAACTGTGATTTATTCGGTTTTATATTTGGAACAAAAATTCTACCTGTTTGCCCTAGTCTCTACACAGCCTAACATTCGAATCGAACGGTGAAAAAACTATTTAGCACTGCAAAAAAAATAATATTAAATGCTATACCATCAATTTATGTTTTTATATAACTATGACGTTAAAAAAAGGGAATGAACAATTTTTGATCAAAGTTGAAATTTCTATAGTTTGAAACGGGCATTTTTTATACTCGCTCCTTAATATTTTTATATTTTTTATAAAGCGATATACTTAGAACTCTGAATATAAAGTAGGAATTCTTTTAACTAAAACTCCTTATGTAGTAACCGCGTGGGCTATTAGGATAATACAAGCCCCGAATTATTCAAGAAAGTCAGTTCCCTTTTTCTTCTTTACATTCTCTATAGACTATGGAAAATCTGCCTTTAAATTTTATCTTTTTCTCTCTATTCTATCAGTAATATTACTTTGAGAGAATGTTGGACCGGAATTCATCACCCCCTCCTCTTTATAAAAAGGGTGGGCTCTCTAAGTGTATCACTCTCCCACTAGACTGCATTTATATCTTTGATTACCACCTTAGAGTCTGACGTACCAATATTACTGAAAATTTTTGCTGGCCAAAATCCAGGTAAGAAAAGAATGATCAAAAGTTGGTTAACTAATTTACTAGTTATCGAGTTACTGATATTATAATGTAACTAAGAGTTCATCAATGGCCCAAGTTCGAAAATAAGTTGTTCACTTTATGAAAAAAAAAATTTTTTAAAGAAAAATTGCTTTTTTTTCTGCACATCCAATCAATTTTAAATTTTCAGGGAGTATAAAATTGAGGAGATAATCCTTTTATATTTAAATATTTGCTTTGTATACTCCAAATAAAATTTCTTTAAATTTTTCTCCCAATTTTTTTTTGGGAAAATTTGTTCCATGTCCAGAGGCAAAACTGTTGAATATAGAAAAACATTATCTAAATAAAAGATATTCATCTCCCCAAACTACATACACCCGGATAATTTCATGATTAGAAAAAAATAATCACAATTTTTAACTTTTCAAGAACATTTTAAACAGGATTTGAAATTCGAGAATTACTGGGAATTGGTTTCAGATATCCAAAAAAAGTTGAACAATAACATTTTCGTAATAGCCCCACCCCATCTTTTTATAGTTCAATTTTCAAGTTATTTCCGCAAAAATAGTAGGAATTCAACGTTATTAAAAATCTTATAAATTCAAAAGCAGTGGAACCCGACCACATATAAAAAATTCACCTCAAAATACCTAGGAATCAATGGTATCACAGCCATAATATTAAATAATCAACTTTGAATGGAAAACCAACACTCTACCACGTTTTAATACCAATATTAAAACCAAACAAACCTAATAACTTAGATTCGTACAGATCTAATTACTTTCTATAATATCCAAAATATTTGAAAAAATAATTTTCCTTAGAATTCCCTCCCCTTATCCCTCTATCAGACTCACAAAATGGTTTTCAACAAAAGCATTATACTACCAATCTCTTAATCGATCTAACCCACCACATTCTCATATTTATAACAACATAGCATGTCCACCTTTTTCAAATAGAATTATAATTTATATATCTCTAATTCACAGGTAATTACTTGCTAGGCTCACTTCGCGCTAAAATCATCCACATTATATTAAAAAGATTCACATATCAATTAGCGTACTATATATATTTAGTGAATCTACCTTGATATGACTCCTTATCGTGTATTTGATATAGTACTTAGAACGAAGCATTGAGAGAGATATCATTATTATATTACCTTATTAAATGAGCATTAAAATATTTTAAAATTACATAATAAAATTTCCGATTTAAACTTTAACATTGAGTGTTTACATCGAATAATAGTCCTTTTTATAATAGAAATTATTAATAAAATAAAAAATATTAATTATACTTAGAAATTATTTAAAATAATTAATATATCATATTTCCATCCTTATTACAAAATATCCTCCAATTACAACTTAAGCATCTATACCCTCGAAAACACACATAACTCTAACCTTAATCTGGCAAAATAATGTTTTCGAATAAGAATATTAGATTTAAAGAGGAAATAAATTATTAGTAAATATACTAAATTATATTATATATTATTTTACTTATTTATCTATATTATTATTATACTAAATCTATAATTTTTATTATATGTCTTTTTAGACTATTAATTTATTATTATAATATTATATTGTCTCTTCTTCTGAATCTTTGCTATTTGACGGCAGTTAGACTACAATTCTAATTTAAAAAACTATTTCGAACGATCTTTCTTTTACGTTATTTGCTATATGATTATACTTACTTTTTTTCCTAGTATACTTAGAATCCAACTTATACACCTATCTTACTACTATTATATGTTATCTAACTATCACTTATATAATTATCTTATAATTATAATTGTACATATATTAAAAGTATATCATATATAATATATATTATATATATAATACAAAGATTATATATTATAGGAGAAAAACCAACCACGAATATCGTCGCAATAAAAATGTGAAAACGATGATGTGTATGGATTCATTTAGCTACTTCACTATATTACTATATCTTTCATCTTTTTAACTTTTATAATTATATTTTAATTTTTTTTGATTAGTTTCACTCCCCCCTTAATTGATATACTATTTCAAATATACTTATGCTACAATAGAAAGTCCTAAACTATAGAGCTATACGAGTTCGATATAAAAGGAAGAATAATTAAATTAATCTTACAGCTATAACTCTTATCGCTTTATACTAGGTTTTAAATAAGCAATAGTTACTTAATATTAAATCGAACCTTGTTTTAAAAAAAAATATTTGAAATGATAATATCACAAAAGTACTACATAATGGATTTGAGAAACTCGTTAATGATTCTATATATATGATAGTTACGTCGTGGATACTATTTTTTATTTTTTTGTTTAGTCAACTCACATAGACACTATAACTAAATAACAACACGGAGGACCGCTTACTTACGCTAGGGGGTGTTTGCTACCCACATTTACATCTAACCCGCTGAATTAGTATATCACAGATTACTAATAGACTATGCCGCATTATATAAAGTGGTGAGATTTCATTCAAGAGTGAGCATAGTGAAATAATATCGAGCATTGATAATTATGAAGCTGTAAGTCTATATAGGTATTGTATTGCGTACTTATGATTGATACCAATTATTAATACCTTTATTAATGGAAAAGGCTTACTATTTAGTTAATATATACTATTATATGCCACATTAAAGTTATGAGAATAACATAGAGAATAATATTAGTTGTAAATATATACGAGGGGGTGATCACATCTGCCATTCCACCTCAACTCATATCTACATCGGAGAGGAATATTAGCTATCAGCACCTCACTCACGTCTATCACTAGATCAACTACCGTGAATACCTGATTTATAACTCTACATCAAATCCAACATGGAACATGGAAATATGGAGTATGAAGTGGAAAGGAGCAGTAAGAAGTTGAAATCTCATAGAATCTGTCAAGGCTCTGCGTTCAGCGTAAACTAGATGCCGAAGAGAATTGTGATATATATACTTTATTAAGTTTGACGAGTTTGCAACTAGAGCATAGATAGAGTATACGAGTAGTAATAGTTGATTATTTAACATGAGAATTATGATGATAGCTTCTTGTGACAAGATAGGCCAGAAAATTATTAGTACAAGGAATAGAATCTCAAAGGCGTTAGCCGCACTTTACGTTATGTATTAGAAATAGCTTCATTATTGCATACGTATGAAGAGTTAATATACCTGAACTATATTATCTATAGCTGAGTGTAAAATAGCGAGTATAGTTAGATAGGAGCGAGAAATTTATTTACATTATACTCGAATAACACGCGGCTTGTAATCAATACATAACTGTATATTTGTACCAATATACTAGATAAGCACGATATAGGTAAACAATGGATTATTGTAAGTATAATAGCAAGACATTTAGTCGAAGAAAGGAATTAAACGCTCATTCTATATAAGTCCGTCAACGCTTACAGCTCCCATATAGTCGTGACAGAATAATGACATAAAACGTATCAGAGTACAAAGAAGTCATTCTCAAATTATATAGTATAGCCGGTAAGAATAGTCGCGCTAAAGCTATACGTACAATATACAATGACCCCTAGTGAATCATAAGTGCCTAAGTAAAATAAAAACCGAATTAGAGGCTAGGTGAATGACCTGATTGGATATTAATAAGTTAGTATATATATAAATAATGATAATTAGATGATATTAACATTGAGGATTATTCAGATTTAACATAAATAATGCATAAAGAGAAAATGGTGTAATTATATAGAGAAGGACTTGATGTTGCAACATCGTGTTATATATAGTTTAGTGTATGTACTCTAATAGAAATTGAGTTGTAGATTAAAATGAGAGGTTAATTGGAATAATGATAAACGTTATGTGTACCTTAATGCTCACTAATTATAATCATATTGGAGGAATGTAGGATAGTGAGTGGATGTCCCACAGGTTTATATATATAAGAGCATGGGGTTTCTATTATGTTTTATCTTTATATGCTTTTGAGTGATTTTAAATCACTCCCATTCTATTTAACCTTGTATCTAGTTTTTCATTTACCATCACTTGGGTTTACTCGAGGATCACGTGGACAACCTAGTGAATATATAGATACATAGTACGTGATGAGTAATATTATATAGTAAATATATTTCAAATAATACATGAATCTTGATATAAACTCTTGGTATACAGATAGATGGTAAAATGAATTGTAATTTATCATAAGTAAAAAATTGAAAGGTTCTTCATAAGTATTATCTTATCTAATTACATAAAGTTTATAAACTGGATATTTCATCAACTATCTATTCTTCTCCCTGTCACTTCAGCATAAGAATAGATAAATAGTTGATGAAGTGACAGATTAAAGGTAATTAAGAGTAGCTAATTACTATTAGGTATTATTGGAAGATAAAAAGTAATATGTAATATATGTAATCTAGGTATTAAATTAAATCGGTAATGTTGTTTACGAGCTAAAGAAGTATAAAGTACTGTAATATATAGTATAGTTATAGGATCACTAATAATAGATGTATATTTAGCCACAGATTTTGGCACTGCTTTAGACAGACTTAGATATGCTAGGAGTAGTGTAAATCGGATAATGTGATTAATTCAGTAAGGTCTTGGATGGCAGAGCTTTGAGGAGAGGTCATGATAGAGAGATTTTAGGATGTTTTCAGTGGAATAGGCGTTTCTCAGTACGGGATACATATTGATATATACAAATTCTAATATACATTATAATAATAAATTTTTATTTACATCTATTATATATAGATAATTACGCCTATACTATATAATTCTTCATTATAGTATAGAGCGTTTATACTAGAACTAGTATATATATAATAGGATAGATAACTAGGTCATATAACAAAGAATATAAGATAAGAGCATACTATCTTGATAATAATAATTTTTGCAATCTTAGATATATGATAAAAAATGGTGTAAATCTTTTTTGTGCATACGAATATTGATTTTTTTTGGAGGTTATGATATATATATATTTATATATATTAATAATATATATATATATAATATATATTATATATAATGTATTATATATAATATATATATTATATATTATATATATATATATCTATATTTATTTATATATATATTATTATAATATATATATTATATTATATATAAATATAATATATATATTAATTAATATATCAATATATATATAATAATAAAAATTAATATATATATTTATATATATATTAATAATATATTAAATATATATATTCTATATATATACATAACATAAAATATCTAATTTATATATATCTAATATAATAATATTATATAAATATAATATATTATATATATACTATTATATATACTTATACTATTATAAATTATAAAATATATATATTATAATATATAAATATATATTATATAATAAATATTTATATATTATTTAAATATATATAATATAATATATTATTAAATTAATTAATATTTATTAATATATATTATATATATATATAATATGATTATATATATATATAGTATATTAAAATATATATATATTATAATATATATATCTATATTAAATATATATTTATATTATATATATTATTATATTTATATTAATTATATTATATATATAATAATATATATATATACTAAGTATATATATAATAATATATTATACTATATATAATAAATAATATATATATTATATATAATATTATTATATATATAATATTTAATATATCTATATATATATATTAATCTAATATTATAATTATATAATAATATAAATATAATTATATATGTATGTATATATTTAATCATATTATATATATATATTAATATTATATATATTATTATATAATTATATAATTAATATATATAATATTATTATATATATATATAATAATATAATATATCATGTATATAATTAATATATATTAAATACAAACATATATATAAAATATAGTAAAAATTTTATTTTAAAAAAGTTTATTTCATTGGCATACCATTAGCTTTAGTTAATTACGGTTGTTCATTCTATCATAGGGTCCGAACTAGGCTTCGTGAATATACGCGTGTAGTGAGTATAATAGTAGTATGAATTGACTATGTACTGAACTTCAGTCGCTCTAACGTTATGTGCATTAATATATATATAATATAATATAATATATATAATATAATATATATTCTATAAAATTATATATAATTATAATAATATATATATATAATAGTATATATACTATATATATATTACAGATATTATATTAATAATAATATATATATGATACTTAAAAATGGCATCTTTATTAATTACGATAGGCATGTTCTTTTTAATATATAATATATTACAGTAGTGAGGCGTAGCATTTCCAAGTATACTATATATAAATATAATAATAAAATACGGTCATTAGAGTACTACAGTTATCCGTAGTACCTAATTACCGAATATTATAGTTAGTATAAGTGATATATATTATATATATATATATATATAATATATATTTATATAATATATATAATATATATATTATATATATATATTATATTATTATATATATATTAATATATATATATATTATATATATATAAATATATATATATTAATATTGATATAATATATATATAAATATATATATAATATATATTATATAATAATATAATATATATTATATATATATAATATATTATATATAATAATATAGATATATATTATATATAATATTTTAATATATAATTATATATAAATATATATATATATTATATATTATATATATATATATATATATATATATATATATATATATATATATATAATTATATATATTATTAATTAATATAAATAATATATATTATAATCTAAGTAATATACTACTACTCAGTTGGTAAACATTCACAAATTTTAATAACATAATATATATATAGCCTATATATAGCTTTTTATTATGACTTGAGAAGATAATGCTTATACTTATATTACAAAACTATGGCAATGCTATATTTACTTCTTAATTATTTATTTCATGTTATGCCCTGGATCTCTACTACGTCTATGTGCTCTCTACTATGAGATTATTATATTGTCTCCGTATATATAAATAGATGTTAAATAATTTTTAGAATTGTATCATGTCCGTTGAAACTACAGCTATACTCTATATATTATCTACTGAAAAATTCCTAATCTTCTAGTACCTCACTCATAGCTCTTACCATCAAACCTAGAAATCAAATCTCTATGTATTGTCATTCACTTACTTTGTATACACTTACTCCTAGCATAATTATAAGTCTTTATATAATATAGGGGCCCAAACTTGTAGCATGAAATACTCTAATATTATATGTAGCCCTAACATAGTCTATTAATACAAGTTATTTAACTATTACAATTTTGTATTCACTTATGTAAATCACATCAATTACGAATATTATATTTAATGCCACATCTTATTGCTTTTATTATTTTGCACTCAAATCACTGAGTAGTGCACATTATCACCTGATACAAATTTACTGCTATTTTATTAATATTACAACTATTATGTTTTTTTACTTGGTACCAGGTTCAAGCTATATCCCCTATTCATATCGCAGTTAAAAACTCATTTTATTTGAGAACCTGGTATGAATGAAATATATAACAATTATTTTTACTATAAAAATCATTTGCCACTTACAATCTGAGACCAATAAGTTTTAATATCAGTTATATCATTTTGAGATATTTATTATCATTACCTTACTAACTTTTTTCTACACTACTATGAGAGGTTGACATATTTGGTATAATAATTCGAGGCCTTAATGTCAAACAGAACAATCCTCATTAAATCATTTCTTTTATATATTATATATAATGAGGATACATGACCACTCTGAACTCACATACTGTGGTAGATCACTAACAAATTCATTCTACTATTTATCAACCATGATATAGATTTATTGCCATTTTAGTGTAATTCACATAGTTACTTATCTAATTTCAATCAAATAAAATACATTAATCCTATATATACAAATTTTATAGATACACTAATACTATTGACCTTTGTTATTTACACACTTAATCCCCTTCTCTCTAAAATAACTCCATATTTTCGCTTAATTGGTATATCTGAACAATCTATACTCTTAATTTCTATACTTTCTCTCTACTAACAGCTTTATTCATATTACTACCCATATATGCGTTTTTTTTCTGGAGCACTTATTGATGTGGCTGAATTTAGGGGTGGAGCCTTGCGTTGATAATTCCTACGCTACTATAATTGGTAATGACTGCTATTGACTATATACTGATTAACGAATTAGGTCTTCTGTCATAATCACTATAAGTTGGGAGTTAATCGTTATGACGGGATAAGCCGGTTACATTTATCACTTATTATATACGACTAATACTTATCACTCTATAAAAATAATAGTTCGATGTAGCTTGTATTCATTCACTATTAGTACATTCAGGAGTCGATGACAGAGAGCTCGCAGTTAATGGGTAATTAGAGAATAAAATATTTATCGTTATTCACTAATACACTCTTACAGCTAATATTTTCATTATCACAGCTAGATCGAGTTATGCAGGGATATACTCTTCGACGAAGCAAAAGCGGGCTTTCATCAAAAGAAAGTGGCTAACCTCCTTGATCTCCTACTAACAAATCTTTTGGCCCTTTGCCAAAACATCTCTAAACAATTTGTAAATCAATTATTTTGTACTACGCTCTTATTCGACTGTATGTATTGTTTGGCAATACTCTATCTAGTTTGTCTAATACTCTAGTAGCCTAATTCTATTATTACGCCACTTCACACCTTGGAATAATACAGTATATTATCTGTAATTCACTACTTTCTTATACTCTTCTCCTTCTCCTCTCTAGGTATAGTATTCACTTATGTTACTTATTTACTGTATGATTATTTATGATCAGGGTATACGGTCTGAATATCTAATGAATACGTTAGGAAGGCGGTGGCGGATGGCATTCTACTCTCACCGTTAGTATTTGAGTGAGAATGTGCTTTACGTTGCTGACTACCGCTACTATCTATTAACTCTCTAATAATATATTGTCTTAAATATTATATTACTAAATATAATATTAATACCTTTACAACTAATATATATACTATTCTTGTTTCATATACATATATACTATACTAATATTACTAAATAAATACTACTAGTCTATTATATTACAATATCTAATCTCCTTCCTCTTATCACTGTGTTACCTACTGTGAATTATATCTCTATACTCACTTTTAAATGACTACTGGTCTTAGTTCCACTTAGTCAGTTAATTTGCGCTACACTTAGCGTGATAAAACTTATTGGGTGTAGAACACTACTCCTGTATAGTGAGTCCTCTTAGACTAGTGAGTGGTGATGATACTAAAAGTAATAAAAAATGTATATATATATACTACTTATCACACTATACTACATATAGATAGTCATTAATTACTATTCATACCTTAATGTGGGTGATAAAATGACCTTCTTCAAAGATGAGTTTATAACTACTGCTGATTGAGCTTGAGGCCCTCAGCAGATGTACCGTGCTATATGTTATGAACGATCTAGAACCTTCCATATAAGAATGGACTAAAAGAAAGAAACGAGATATGTTTCTTGTTTATATGATAATAATAAATTAAAAATATATATCATCACACTGATCACATAATAGGAAACATAAAGCAACTAGCGCTCTTTCATGCCACACTCGTGATGATCGTAGGTCAATACAGTAGCACCGCACGAGTGAATACTAATATTAATAAACTGGGAATAAATGTTAATTGATAAGAATATTCAAATGTTCAATAATTCTTATCTATAAACTTTTAGATAATTAAGATCACATTGTTAATATAAAAATTAACCCCTTAATGTATTTTCACTCATGCTAGGATTGGGAAACCTGGGCTAAATCTTATATTCACTTCATAAATTACATAATTATCTCCAGTACGTTTACCTTCTTTTTGTCCATTCTAAGTGGCGTAGTCGTCAAACACTCTTACGCGAGTTTAAACATTCTGCTAGACCAGGTAGATAAAGCTATTAGTAGGTAAAGTAGATAAGGCATGAGACATAAACTAAAATTATTTCGTATTCGGCAATCGAATACAGTATTACTTAAGAGTACTGGTTTCATCTGATGGGAGAGACAAGTAGGAGATGAGAAGATATTGAATATCCGCACTGATAGTTTTCTATTATTCACAAATAGCTTACGAATGCAATAAAACAGAGATAGTTAAAAGCCCATAGAAAAGAAATAGTCTACTTTAACTAAGTATAGGTTCTAATAATATAAATATTAAAAATAATAATATAATATAATAATAATAAATAATAATGAATATAATTTGTTCTGTAAGCGGATGTCACACTCTAATGAGTGAATCCTCGCATATAAATGAGATTGATTGGTTCCAGAAACTTGGAACTATACAGAGCACGTACATTGTTGTACTCTAGGTCTAGTTATTCTGCAACGAGAGTTGATCGTCCTATTCGGTGAAACTTCTTCTACTTCATATCTTTTCAGCGAAGGTACTTAATATGGTCTTACATGCTGTATACACACAAGCCATAACCTTTACTCCTAATAATTTTGTCAGCCATCAGATCCAATCGTATTTCCTATTCTCTTTGCAACTTAATTAAATGTAGTATTTTATTAGTCTTATCTCTCTCTAAATATAATTCAGCATATCTTCTGTGATCGTTCTAATCGCGAAATATAATTATAAAGTTCTGATTCTTAAATTTGATTGCTCTAGACTGCTACAACTAAGTTATCAAGAAAGGTGACACAATGTTTGAGATAGCATTTCTTATTTGGAATGAGAGTATTATACAATCGTCTCATGACTTGCACGTGTTGCCATAATACTCAACTGATTAAGATTTGATACTCGCCTGAGATGCTCTCCTCTTTTCAGGAGATTTGTGAGTCATAAATTATATAGTATCGATTATGGCAAAAAGTTAAGGTATCGGATTTTGTCTCAAGTGTATCATTATACTTATGCGATTACCGTTTTTCTTAGATCAGAAATGCGAATAGTATTAGGCAAGTTCTTCATCATCTTACACCTTATGATTTGTTACTAGAGTATCACTCACATGTTTTCTATTTAATACACAATCTATGCGGCATTCAATACTAACTTTAACCATTTCATTATCGTATTAAAGGGCTACTCTGGATAACTTCCGCTGCATTATATAATATATATATAGATATGAGTTTTATTCGGTAATATGTAGTGACTTGTACAAGTTTAAATCAGCTTATTTACTTATTTCATTACTGACCGAATTTATAATTTCACAAAATAGCAAGCAATGTCAAACTTAAAATGCGGATCCCTATTACTCAGTGGTATGAGTAGAAACTCCTTTTTAGCTATACATTTTTTCTATTATAAATTATAATGCGAGATTGCACACAAACCTCACAACATATACTATAGTGCGGTTACGTCTCTTTACCGAGCTGACCGCATAATATTATTCCGTTATGTTTATATTTGTGATCTTATATCCCAGATAATTGTTACTTGCTTAATGTGTATAGGTGAGTAGGTGAGAATGGTATGTATAATATATGTTGAGAGTGAGATATGTGTATATTGGTATAAATATATATATATATATATCATATACTATATATAATTTTTATATATAATAGTAGGTATAATTTTTCTTATTATACTATGAATATATATTATATATTAATAGATATATAGTGAGGCTTCGTTTCTCATATCGTTCGCACGCTTATGCTCGCGCGGATAGGGTTAAAATAAGAGAGTATCCGTGAGAGGTATTTAAAATTAACAATAATGGATGTTCATACTCTATCGTCCAAGTAATCTCTCGGCATCTATTCTTGACTAATAAAAGCATACGATGCAATCCGATCAGTCATTTTCTGATGTTATTTTTCTAGAGGTGGGTTCTCGGAAGTTATTGGGACGTAAAAATAATCATCTATTAATCATATCCTCACGATCATTTCCACTATTAAACACGCCTTGATGGTGAATGCTAATTGTGGGATAAGGTCGAGGATTCGTGACTATGAGATAATTAAACTTCGTGTGTGATAAAGTTACCTTATAAGAAAGGTGTAAAAATATAGTAATATTTTCGATTTCTTATCAACATTCAATTAGTGGTCAGAGCAATTGCTAATTGCCATATCAAATCTCGAGAGGATTCCATTATATCTAACTAATTATACTATCTTTGATAAGGATTATTAAGAATAGCGCTACTGCGATTCCATATACGTGATTGTCTTAATAACTCGTTTTAGGCTATTATTTCAGGAGAGTAATACGTTGTTTAAAAGAAATAAGTATCATTGCTACATAGCACTTCACTTTTGTACAAGTCAGAAACTAATTTAGAATTCTTTAAATCGACTATAGCTGATTGAGTAATTTAAGTGAAAAATGGATACCACCTGTAGATAAAAATATGATTCTTAGAGTTATTAGAGGAGACAGAATGGATACAAATAGGATCCTCATTTCTAAAATCTCAGTGGGAAAAATTATAAAAGGTAGAGATGACGTAGCGAGACAACTAATCAGCATACCTATATTATATTAGGTCAGGTCTATAAACAATGCAAGACAGGTTGGGACAATGGATGTGATCTCAACTGTGTGCTGTAATCCGTTAATTTTAAGTATGTACACTAAATATTAAAGGCATCGAATTCAGGTTCCAGAAGTCTCTGACCATGATCGCTCACTAGGTATGTTAATCAGTTTTCTTCCATTAAATGCATGTCTCTATCTTATGATAGACGCTATCATATTACTCATAACATGATGTGGACAAATCAATGAACGATCTTCAAATAGTTAAACGTATAAAGGCTTTACTGCATTCAGATAACATACGCTCATCAAATTAAACACTATTAATCATCAGCATGGATAATAGCAAGATATCGTGGCTAATACACTAATCTTTAATTGTATAAATAAACGCTGCCTTGAGTTTAGTGAATTATGTCATCTGAACGAGATATCTCCAGATATATGAGAAAGCAGCTTATATGTAAGTCGAGGTCGATTCGTATATATATATGGAATGTGAGGATAAGGGACACTGCGAAATGCTTAAGAATTCTGTATCGATATAACGATAAGTCGTCTAGATTAATCAGACATTACTTTATTGTTCATTATAGTACGTACTGACAGACTCTCTGTTCGAGGAATCTCATGCCTATCGCTCCGCCCAGTGTATAAATTGTGAATTGTATTGGTATCAGACGCAGCTTAAATATTCTTTGAGTAATTGTGAAATAGTCTATTTGCACAGTATTGACACACTACTCTCTACTTCTTCTAGTATAGATATGATATATGAGTATATAACGTATACAATAAAGATTAACTTTTCTCGCCGAAAATCTTTCACTATTCTGTTATACGTAACTATTCTTAACGACTCCTTCATCAACGAATGTCTGATATATATTGCTGAATCAATTAATAAATAGGAGAAATCTATGTTACAACGTGAAACAAACTTCGATATAAATATTCTTAAATATAAGCTGTAGATATAGATGTGACTGTGAGAGTCAATATATTTCAAGATCATATGGCTTATATAAGTTTCTGATCTCTGAGATGTCGAAGTCGGATGTATTTGAATAAAATTGTCTCCTCACTTAACATAATGGCTTTACTGAGTACTTCTGTGTGATCTAGCAAGATTAGTGATTTCGACTTCAATTCAATACGAAAGCCGCAGTTATTACATATATCTTATGGAATTAATGATGACTCTATGCATCCTGCACTTTTATAGACTAAAATAGACTCCAGAATCTACAGAGTGTCCACGTCATAGCCAATTAGTAGCTAAAAGCTGGAATATCACATAGTTTCATCAGTGCATATATGAGTAAGTGTCTTCTCTTACTTTATTAATCAACTCATATATAACTATTTGCATTAAATCTATTCAATGTCAACTTTATCTTGATTAATTTATATCAGAGCAGATTGATATACTGCGTGATCAGATAAGAGATAATATATCTACTATAATTAATCTTAATGATTGGGCACTGGTAGTGTATATTAATTACTAATTTTGAGTCTCATGTGTATTGTTTAAGAAATACTAATCAAATTTTCATAAGCTAATATAATTAGTTTACCTTTTAAATATTCTGTTTTACTTAACATTTACTAGTTTAGTTACTCACAATTGAAATGTAATTTATTTTATATATCACATACAGGCTCCAAAATTCTTTTGAAAGTCTTCTGTATAAATTAATTTCATTGATAATTAGCTCTGAGCTCTTCACATTACACAGGATACATTATTTAATTTCTAAATTTAATTCTGTCACAAAACTTTTATATATTTTCATTTAATTGTCTGTAATATTAATTATAATCATAGCGTTTTTGATATTCTTATTTATTTATAAGTGTTTTGTATATATATAATATTATATTTACTATTCTTTTTAAATGCAAATTATATATTTTAAAATATAATTTTATTATTTTGTTTTATATATATTAATCTTATTTCATTTTTCAAATTTATATTGATATTAATATATTTATATATTTTTTTATTCTTTTTCCCTTTAAAGTATTAAAATATAATTATTTATATTAAATTTATGAATTATTAATATTATTAAAATTATTTTACTTATTATATTATTATATATACATATTTAATGAAAAAATAACTTATACTATTATTATATTATTATATAATAATATTAATTGCATTATATATAAATTATAAATTAATTATATAATTATTTATTATATATTTATAATTATTAATTATTATTTAATTTAATCTTATAAATTTATTATAATTATTAAAATTTAATTATAATTATATATACTATATTATAATTAATATTAATATTATTAGTGTAAGTAATATATATATATATTAATTATAATAAAAATTTATGGCAAGTGAAGATAGAATCATCCATTTGTCCTAAAAAGTTAGAAATAAATAAATAAATAATCATAACTTAAAAATTCTGTTTTATCATTTTCTATTTTATATCATACGCTCTCTTTTTTATTTCATATTTCTGCTATGTCAATAGATATGTTTCTTCTTCTATCAAACAGCATCAATTCTGTTATAGAAAATTCATATTCTTCTTCTACTCTTCCTCTCTCCTCATTCTTCTGCAGTTTCAGATGCCATCCTTTCCGTTTTTCCTCTCTCCTCTCTTTGTTATTTCTAGGATCACTACTGTTCTATAAAGTAAATTCGAAGATAATAGTTCATCAAGACCGTATAGCGAGATTGCTAATGTATGTTTTTCGTGTAAGGATCACTTCCAAAAAGACTTTGCCTTTTTGATGGTCTTCTCTTTATCTTTTGGACATCTAAGTAGAGAGATTTTCTTTTTACACAAATGATTTTTTTTATCTCTCCTTAGTGTGAGAGAGAAATAGATGATACTACTAAATTTGTAGTCGTTTACTATCTTCTCTTTATATCTCGTTTCTTCTCTCTCTTCGTCCTCTCTCTAACATCTCTTCTCGTCTCGCCTTCTCTCAAAACTCTGGCCATCCCTTAATCCTCTTCGTCTGATCCATTTGTCCTTTTTTCAGCCTTTCTTGGCACTTTTTTCTCTCTGCTACTTTCTTCTCTTCTTTCCCTATACGTTTTGTTCATACTTCTCAGGTCAGTCTCTCCCCTCTTCTGCGACTTTTGGGGCTTCTTTTCCCATTAGCCAGTCTCTCTCTCTTATAAATCATAGTCGTAAAAGGTACTAACAGCTACTATAGTAATCACCTACATATATATTCGAGTTATATATTTAATTTGGAATATTACTATATATAAGTATATACTATATATATATTAATATACTTATTACTATATAGCGCTGCTTTGGCCAAAATTATTTTCTACTCTCCAATTTATATTACATAATAGTATTATAATATAATTATATATATATATATATATTAATATATATATATATAATATATATATATATATATAGCTTATTTGACGTTTTGATCCTGATCAAAACTATGGGTTATAATTATAAAACTACTGATCGTGAGCTACGTAGCCTATTCGATTGGAGATCATACCCGAACTTCGCGATTTTGTAGCGCTATGAAATCACAGGTTTTTACTCACTAATATACTACGACGGCCTAATACCCATAAGTGAGGTTTTAATTTTGAGTATTCTAGGAATAGTTATTTTTATATTGAAATTCAGATAGATTTAATTTATTATTTATGAGTATTGCATGCCAACCGCTTAATCGTGCTTATCGAGATAATTAAACTACTCCATATTATTATATGTAGTTTAACTACCGTCTTCTACGTGCTCTGGTTATTAGCATTTTAAACAATCATTAGCAATTCAATCGAATAACTAATAAATATATTAAATTAATATTAAACACTATTATCGAATATAAAATATATCAGTCGTCGTGCTCGACTCACAGATTATATTTAACCGAGAGTGTGATTAGCCCAACTCATTATTTATATGAGATTATTAATATGTATAAGGGTAAATTAAGATTATATGAGTTCAGATAAATAACTGGTAAATATATATTATATATATTTTGAGGTATATACTAAGCTATGCAACCGTAGGTAATATATATTTACAAGTTGTATGTATTATATGATATATAGGGTACCCGAAGTAAGCGAACTCGAGTGAATTTATAATAGCTAACGTATACCTTGATATGTGTGTATCGTAGTATATTATGAACAAAATATGAGTAATATATATATAGTAAATATAGTATAGTCACTTATTAATATAAATACGTAATATACAATATATAATAGTATATATAATAAATATTATACTAAGTAACTAGTCAATTATAACATACTAGACAAGAGTTATATATTATTATATTATTATGAGGTATATATACTACCAGAGTTATATGATTATTATATATACCTATACTATTAAAAAGTATATAGGGTATTAAAGTATATTATATATATATTAGTACTTATTTTATAAAGCCTATTATATATTATATTACTATACTATAATACTAATAATATGATATATATAGTATATATATATTACATATATATAATATATATTACTTAGATATACTATATAATATAGTATATATATATATATATTATAAGGCTAATATACTTGTTATATTCATTATCATACTAATTTGTCATATTTGCCTACCTTTTTACTGTTTTCATTTCTAATTATTCTATCATATCTTCTATTTAATTTCTATTTGGCACTGTAAACAGATATGTTTTCTCCAATCAAGCAGATCAAATTAAATGCTATATAATTCATATTCTCTCTTTACACTTTCTTGCTGTTCTATGGTCAAAACTGCTCTATGTGTGATGCTGCTTAGCCATATCGACTTTCCTGCTTTTTATCGCATATGTTTTTACCTTTGTTCTGGTGTAAGCACGCACTAGCTACCTGAGAAACAATAAATGAGAAAGAATATATAGTTCTTCACGGACCAAAAGACAGTATTAGAGAGTGAGTATTTGCTGTCTAAGGATCCACGTCCTACAAGAATTGCAACTTTTTTGATGTCTGTTCCCACTTAGCTTTCGATGCGTTTGGATGAAAAAGTTAAACACGCCTATTTCTTTTCCAGAGATTTTTTTCCTCCTTTATTCTCAGCCAAGAATGTAAATGCATAACATTAAAATTAAACACATCTATAAATTTCTGTGAAGTAAAATTTTTACGAAAACTCAATCCCAACGGAAAGTCTCTTGTCAAAAGGTAACTGGCATTCCCGGAGACCTGGTCGAATCTCGATCATGGAGTTGGAGTCGGTTCGGTGAGACTCGCTCTATCCTCTCTCTTCTCTCGCTCTCTGCGTGCTCTTCTCTCTGTGCTCTCTGCTGCTCTCTCTCTCTCTTCTCTCTACTAATAGATATACTTTTCATTATAGTAAGTACTTACTAACATAGGTAGTGAGATACCTACCCATCATGAGGAGTAGTAGTGTATCTCAGTTGATATAAATAAATACGAATGAAGAAATGTAATGAGATAATGCAAACAGAGGAGAAGAAGATAAGATAAGAAGATAAGGGTAATGAATGGTAGTGAAATGTGTGTGTGCCGAGGTGAATAGGAATAAGAGTAAGAAAGGAGGAAGGAGAAAGAAAATGAGGAAGGAGGAGTACGGCGTAATGAAGGATTTATCATGGTAATATCCGGTATGGCACGGGTTGATGGTACAGCCCGGTGCGGTGCCGATTAATAAAAAACAGTACGATTAAATAACAATAAATGATTGAGGTATTGAGTTACTACTATTTAAGGGATAATCGAGTATCGGTAAGTTGATATAGGGTATAAGTATTATTCCGTATATAGGGTATCTAGGAACCCGCATTGTGATAGTATCCGACTGAAAAATGAGCACAGAGATTGCAAATAACATCGTTAGAAGGAGCCGTGGATGAAAGAAGGAAAAATAATGATAAAGTGAGAGATAAGTAATGTGAAAGAGGGTCTGCTCAGAGGAGTAGAATGTTGATAAAAGCTTGACGTAGGTGTTGGTACGTGAGTGGTAAGTATATTATAAAAATATAATTTATATTATATATATATAGTATCTATATAATATATAGAATGTATATATATAAAGATATATATATTGGTAATGATGCAATATTGGTGTCCTTAATATCTACTAATATGTTCTTATTGGGTACCTGTATAATTTTCGAAAATTAATGGTTTTATAGACTCAATATAGAATATAAATAAATAATATAATATAATAATACAAATAATAATAATTTATCTATTTACATCATTATTTATATTTTATAACTTACAAAATTTTTTTTTTTAACATACTATATATATATAAAGCTAAAGAATTAATATCTAATAATATAATACTCACAATAAATTATCATAGCCCATTCCAGCACCTCCTGACAATCTTTGATTATTGCTTCTATAATGGAAGCGACTTTAAACATATTTGAACATTTGATATAAATCATAACTCAATACAGTTCATTTTATACAAATTAAATATATATATATATAGTATGAATATATATATATATATTGAAAAATTAAATTAAAAGCTTACTTTAGTAGCATAGGTGAATAACGTCCACTATGATAAACACTACGAGAAAACTTAAGCCATACTTATATAAATCAATAATAAATGAATACAAACCTCAATTGTTGTAGTCGTAATCTTTTAACACACACATGGCGCAAGAGTGACAAATATATTATCTATCGGTAAGGTTAAAGTAGTAACATTTAAACATAATTAAATATTCGTAATTTAATTAGGTTCTGGCATATATATCTATATTATTCACCCTTTATGTTTTCAATAGAATGTATTACTATAAATAATAATAACATGTATTAATATTATTTAATATACTAATTATAATTTTATAATATTTAGTACATTTGATATTAAATACAATTATATTAGGATTTATATCACCACTATACCGTATGTATTATCATATTTCACTCACAGAATAATATACAATTAGATTCATTACTCCTACTATTAATATGATTAATTAAAAGACTTTATTATTCAATATATAAGAGTTAAATCAATATAAATATATTTATCAAATAAGTTCATAAAAATTCTTACCAATATGGTACATTATCATTAATAGATATCACTAGAAATAAATAACTGATCATTATTGCATTTTTACGCTAATTTCAAATATTTAACTACTAAGCTACTAATATTATACATATATAATATGCATATATTTATTCTATAATAATAGTAAAAAATTAAAAAGTACATAGGAAGAGTTATTCTAAATTACAATAACTCATATATTACATATAGGTTATTGAATGTAAAATTCTTCATGAACCAAGAGATATATTTTGAAACTCATAATTCAAATGCTTGTAATGAGTC
>JABUQX010079753.1:0-12500 GCA_015478945.1 Trachelipus rathkii
CTGACTTTCTTCATTTAAACTAAATATTATTATATTTTGATTACTCATAAACTGTCCATCAAGATCCTCCATATAGTTATTGCTTGCTTATTATCTTTTAATTACGTACAACGACCGTACGTATACAATTTGGTTTTTTTAATATTCTATTTACATTACCTACCTATCCAGTATTACTATTATTATTTTATTACTGAAAAAAAATTTCATATTTTAAAAAACAATTTGTCTCCAAGAAGATAATAAAATGTAAAACGTACAACTGTTATTATACCAAAATTAACTCCCCTTTCAAACATCCTTAACAGTTCATATACTTAATCTAATAAAGTAATACTGTACAATAATTGATTGTCATAATTTTAAATACTATATTTTATTATTCAACAGTTCTAAAAGTTTAATACGCAAATTTCAGTACATTTTCAAAAAAATCTACTAAAAAATTTTTTT
The DNA here is from genome assembly GCA_015478945.1 of Trachelipus rathkii. Classification (NCBI taxonomy): domain Eukaryota; kingdom Metazoa; phylum Arthropoda; class Malacostraca; order Isopoda; family Trachelipodidae; genus Trachelipus; species Trachelipus rathkii. The sequence continues at coordinate 454 of JABUQX010079753.1, forward strand.
TGACATTTTACTATATGTGCATGCCAACTATTAATGAATGTTAAATATTTGAAAAATTAAAATTTATTAAAATGTTATAATGTATTTTAATTAAAATTTATAAAAAAAAATTCATAAACTTGCGAAAAGAAATGATTTTAGCAATGTAGAAAATTTAGACTTTCACAATGTATTTTCGAAAAAATTTCATATAGACTTTCGGTTTGTATATCACCTTTCAGTATAATTATATCTATACTACGTACAATCCTAAGCCCATAATTTGCAAGTACCCATCTTTACCCTCACACCAATTAACTCATTTTACCCCAAAAATTTTTTTTGAAACCTTCATTTTCAAAAATTGCTAAAAATATTTTTTGTTTACGATTTTTTAGATGTTCTTATCCCGTGTTAAGGATGATGCTTGAAAATATGAAAATAAAATTAAAACTTGTCTTAATATTCAATTCTCATTATTTGGACCCACCTTCAACCAACGAAAAAATATTAAAAAATCACTAAAAATGCCAATATATATAGAGTGTATAATATATATATAATATATATTAATATATAATATATTAAATACTAAATATATATAACTAATATATACTATCCTTATTAGAATACACCGGCTTGATATAATTATATAATATATATATACTATATATATATCAATATATTATTATTATGTTACCTATATTAATATAATATATATCATAAATATACTACTATATAAGAAGTATATATATATATAATATATAATAATATAATATAATATATTATATATTATATATACTATATATATTAATATATAATATATAATATATATATAATATATATATATAATATATAATAAATAATAAATATATTATATATATATATATATACTATATATATATATATATATATATATATATATATATATAATATAATATACTATACTAATAATATATACAAATAATATATATATATATATACTACTATATATATATATTCATATAAATCAAATATTATATCCCCCAGTCGATACGCTCACTTGTTGTTGGGGCTCTCTGGTATCTTTGGCGATATACGGAAATACCACCCGCCCTTCAGCGCCCTAATAGCAATAGGCTTTTTTTTTTTTTTTTTTTCTTTTTTTTTTTTTTTTTTTTTTTTTTTTTTTTTTCAGAGGGAGATGAACGCCAATGACTCCCTTCCTTACCGGGGCAATCTCTCGAGCTCATCTTCTGGAAGCGAGGTAGCCGCATTCACCTGTTTGATCGTGCACACCGACCCACACCAGGTTTGGTCTTTTTCCCTGACCCCTCTGGAACATCTACAATAAGAGACTCCCCTCGCTTAGCGCTCCCGGGACAAAAACCTCATAGCTCGACAACCCATGAGGGACCCCATTTATAACTATAATATACCACATGGATAACCTTACTATGCCTCGGAAACTGATGATTAAAGATCCCGAAACCTTGACCGATAAATGACTTACTCTTTTGAATTGCACTTCGAACATTTATCGTGTCTCCCCCCCACTTCACCTGGAATCCTCTGCCTGTTCCGGGCGATCATCGCCTGGCACGCCACCCCGCATCCCAGGCTCCAAACTTTCGGGCAATCCCGCAAAGTGCCCCTCGTCAAGTCGTCTCATTCGTTCCTCCATATGCTGCACCCCCTCCACGAATGTCAGCATATTACATCATTCCCGAGTATTACATACTGCGATCCACAACCTCCAAACTCTTACTGAGCACAGAACCATTCTTCTAAGTAATGCACGAAAAGGCTTTAGCGTTGGTGAATAATCCCTCCAGCCACTTAATGAGAATGGTCCATATCTCGACAAGCACTACCATATCAAATCTATTCTTGTCATCCCTAACGTCTCTTGCAAAATTCCTCTTATTTCTACTCCCCATGAATAAGAAACAACATCAAAGCACCATTACTTTATGAACAGAAAACGAAATACATCTGCATCATGGGAAATCTCCAACAGAAAAGATTTTCCTTACAAACGTTTATAGATTCCCCCTCGTCGGGAAACTCCTTACAAACCCAAATCCTCTTACTGCTGACCTTTAATACCCCTCATTCCACCTACAAAGGTTACAATAGGGTTTACAAAATCGCACATTTGTCCCTCGACCCAGACGCTGCTTCAAATGCCATTTTTTTCATCCCCGAAAATACTGTTAGGGACATAAATATGCCCAATCTGCAGAAATTATTTCACACTCCCTTGAAAATACCCTAAACTGTACAAATGTGGGAGGCCCCACAGGCTCCTTCTTCAAATCCCATCTTACCTGTTTGAACAGGAGTTTCTGAATTAGCACCTACACAAATGAGCAGGAGAGATCCATCGCCAGCTGAGAAAAATATCCACAAAACCAAAGCGATCCTACGCCACAATCACTGCTTCCCCCACTCCCCAGCGTGCTAATCCACCCACACAAACCATCCCAGCGAACTCCTCCCCAAAACCCAGTGAAACTCAGCAGGCTACTGCTATCCCATCTGCCGTATTTCCCAACGCCACCGAACTCCTCAAATGAAAAAAGCAAGCCTGACTCAATCTCTGTCCAAAAAGCCATTAACAACCCTATCCGAGTACTAACCTTCAACAAACCACAGTGAAACTGAGCTGGTTCACCAACACAAATCTTGGAAAAACACTCTTTCAAGACACCACTGTCCCCTTGCCTACCCAATGAGTCTCCAAAACTTATGTAAGAGACTGGTCTCTTGTCCTTGAATTCACCCCCACTCGTACTCAAATTCCGTAAAAGATGTCCCCAAAGGCAAAAAAAGAATAGTCGCCAAGCTAAAATTATTCGTTAAAATACAGAGCGTCCGAATTTTAAACAAACAACACACTAACCCCAGAACGTAACAAATGTAACTCGAAGAGACTACGACCATAAGTTCCACTCAAGACCAAAATCAACTACTTTAATAATTTACCCAAAGCAATCCAGCTATCGACCAACTACAATAACCCTCTAATAGGTGCAGGGATAACCTAGCTCTTCCGAGTCTTCTTATAATCTTTCTTCGGAATTCCCCAATCTCACGCTCCCCAAGGATCTATATCTAACAGATGAAATGCGAAAACAGCTCCCAAATGGAGCTGATGTGATGAACCACTCTCTTTCTAATACTTCCTGCGCTTTCCGGAGAAAGCGCAAGGAAAGACTGCCAACGTAAACGCCGCAACGCTCTAAGCGCTCTGTTCTATGTCGAGCATGAAGGGAACCCAGAGTCCCCATTTCTAACTAAATTCTCCAATCTCCCAAATCACTCCCCGACGAATACTAGCAAAAGTCTCCATATCGAAACTTGTCAATCCAACGAATCCCATATTGAACCCTTATCGCGACCCCACTCCTTCCAAAAACTGACCACCTTTCCAAGGTAACTATTCCTCCTTCCCCCAGTTCAGGAAAAGCAACCCACCATCCCTTAAACATTCTGAATCTGTCTTACTTTTCGCGATCTGATTCCCTACCCCATTAATAAACACGACATTTTGCTTGCATTCTATACCAATCGAACCCACAAATAAGTTGACTTATTGAAACTCAACTTATCTCTATTCTCCATGTGAAGCTCTTCACCAAATACATCTGAAAAACTCCCCTAAAAAAGGTCATACAAATACCTAACAAAATCTCTGGTGGTATGCATCTACCCTCCCCCCATGATTGTTCCCCCACTCCTCGCCAACCCACGCCTCAAACCGTTCCCTCTCAATCCTGACCACCACTAACATTTACCCCACAAGTCACATAAGGACAATGGTCTCTAATAGAACACCACCATAATACATATTCATAACTCATCATGACTACTTCCTATCAATGAATTTCGTATTACTCTAATTTCGAAAACTTGGTTCAACTAATAAAACATTATGTTACACCAAAGTGAATGTTGCAGAACTTCACTTATGTCAATCGTACATTCTTTCATCCTCTGAATATAAATCGCCTTTAACTATCTTTAAAAGAGGTACAATGATAGGGAGCAGAATACTCATGCACAAATCTATCCCCTAGTCCCCACTCCCTCTTCAAACCAAACTTTCAGCAGTAGCGGCAAGAATCACTTATCCACACATACTATATTTCAGTCTAAAGTTAGCTCCGAGTAATGAATACTAAGGCGACTAGTCTGATCTTTTTAAACATCTCCCTACCTCCTTTTATTCAGGACTTCAACCTCCGCCACCCATTATGGGGTGACTCTTCACTTCATCCAAATCAAGAATCTTAAAGATCTTCTACACCCCCTTTCCCTGGAATCCTTAACACCAGGACTCACCAAAACCTATGAACTGTTAGATACACACACTTCTCTGTGTATTCATATTCCTTTTGCCCATTCCCTATGGACTTTTTACCTGCTCCCGCTATAATTATTATTCGGCAGCGATACAACCCATAGCATTTAAATGAGCTTGTTCCAAGCCCAAAGCATAGAAAACCAACATCCTCAGCTGGCTTAGAGCGAGCGGAGGGCTCCTTTTATCAACCCACCGCTATCCCTCTCTCCTTTCAATAAAAATTCGACTGTTGATCATGCCTTTGCTTCTTCTCAATTCAGAAAGTATCATCTCGGCAGCGGAACTTGCATTCCGCAATCTTCTCAGGCAGGCGGTCGGCACCCCTTGGTGGTCCCAAGAGTGCGCACAACCAACCGCAGACGAAAAGAAACTCTACAGCAAACAAAAAACCCTTTACCACCCCAAATATGATTTTCAAAGCAAGCCGCACGAATCTCGGCGAATTAATCGTTCAAACGCGGTAGAAACAATATTTTCGAAATACATATCGACTGAACTACCCACAACTCCCCTTCCTTAGTGTGGAATACACAGAAAAATATCTCGCGATCTAATAAAACTCCTCACCACAGTTCCTTCTTATGAACCTGATATAAACTGATACGATCTCCGCCTTCGCGGGTACACGAATGCGTTAGTGAACTCGCCTAATCCATTCAGTTCATTCCCTTACACTTGAAGCCTTTCAAAAATTAGAACTAACACTGCAATGACGAGCAAAAGGGGAAGAACATACCTACAACCGTCTTTTCACACTTGCAGAAGTATCAAACTGCACTGGCGAGTAGCAAAGATGGTCCTCTTGTCCCAGACATGTTTCGACATCATCTCCTCAATACATTCCCTCGACATCAGCATTTTCGACTATATAACAAAATCTGGATCGAATCCTCTTTCCCATCTATTTGGACTACAACTTTTGTAATTCCTATCCCCCAAACCTGCGAAAGACCGAACTGCGATAACCAATACCTATTCACTGACCTGCCATACCTGTAAATAAGGAGGGAAAATGGTTTCAGCCCCTTGGTACCTTTGAACCCAAAGCTTTTTCAAAACTTCCAGTTGGCTTCGGAAAAATCGCCGACCCGACCCCTTGTTAAAACACTAAGACCCATGACACCGGGAAGCCTTCTCAACTGGTGGGATGTTCTTGGTGTCTTCTTTGACCTTGAAAAACTTACGACACAACGTGAGAACTGGATCCTCCCTTAAAACTTCCATTCGCCGGTTGTCGCGACCAACCCTCTTTTCATAAATGTCTCTTGTCAAATCAATCCATCAATTCTCTCTTCATTCTGTCACGCCACTTTACTCTGAGATGAAGGCGCAGGGTAGTGTTTTAAGGTACTACTATCTGCTTCGATTAATGATATTTACCTCTATCCCGTACTGTCAATTTTCTCTACTACTGTCATTGACTTAGGCATTATACATAGCCTCCAGCCCCTTCCAAACGAACATCAACTACTATGAAAAATATTTCACATGGCAGCTCCCATGGCTTCCATTTTCCCCCACCAAAACCTCGCAGTACATTTTAGGAAAAAACGGAATCGAAGAGCCTGGCCACCTTCTCCAGCGAACCTAACCTTATATGGTTCGCCATTCCTGAACTTCACAGGTTCAAATTTCTAGGACTCAGATGACCACTTAACATATCAAACATGTGGAAACACCTAAAAACAACTTGTCATCGCACCCTTGAACTGTTACGTCATCTCGCGCCTCAAAATCTTGAGGCCTGATCGCAAAATCCCTGTTACGTCCTTTACGTAGCCTAATCCGATCGAACTGATTATGCTGCAGTATATGGTCAGCCTCTATAACACTACTACACCGTTAGATCCCATCCAAAACAAGCGATCCGTATCTCCACTGAGCTTTTCGATGCCCCCCGTGACTTGAAGGTAACCAATGTATGCCACTCTCTCTTCAAGAAATACATCATGTGTCAAGTTATCTCGTTTCAAACTCCCAATACGTCTGCCTACACCATTCGCAGGATTGTAACCTCAAAATCCTAATTACTGCCATTTGCAAAGACGTTCATAACATCTTTAATTTCCTCAACATCCCTTTTCAAAAGGTGCTCCCTTTCTTTGACGAAAGGTACACACCTTGCTATTCCCCTCTCCTACCATTCTTGGCTTTGACATCTCTCTCCAATCTAGCCACCCTGCTGAATTGTTAAAAGCATCATCCTGTCTCATCCGCAGTTCACGATGAATTCTACTCCAGTTGTTTATCTACGGCTCTAAAAACAGGACATGTGGCGCTTCTGCTGTCTTCCTATCTCGCAACTCTCCCATACCCTTCCCCCTTATGCCTTCAATTTACAACCAAGAGTAACGCTATAAATGATATGCCCTTTCTAGAATCAAATCCATTAACCAAATCAACTCATATGTCGTTATTCAATCACTTAAGTGCGCACAAGCGCTTAAAACCCCTATTCTAAAAACCAAGTATCAGCTACAAACAATTTCTTCGGACTTCTCCATCTCCCGTAAGAAAAACAAACTTATTTTATGTGACTCCCTCTCACGTAGAGGTAACTGCAATGAAATCGCGACAGAGATGGCCAAAATGCGCCTCCTCTCTCGGATGTTCCAGTATACCTCCCGGACAGTCGACAAGCGCCCCCATCATACTGATTACTATCCTGCTCTCCACGGCTTCGATCTTGCAAGAGTTCGACGAAGTATCGGAGAGGGAAGGGAAAACTCAGAATAACAATAAAAGCCGGAAACATCGGTGATGGCTCCTCCCACAGACGAAAGCCTTTAACTAAGTGATACTTGCACGCCTCTTATTGGCCACACTAATATCACTCACATCCACTATATGTGCACAGACCGCCTACCATGCAAATTTCTCGTCCACCAACCCCGCAATCTGTCATTCATATCTCATTGATTGTTCCCATCTGGACCCTATCCGCCGTCGTTATTTCCCCCCCCTACTTTACGGTCCATTACACCTTCTAAAGATTATCCCAATCTTATTCTGGAATCTTCCACCACCTTTAGCAGTAGCAAATTTAATTCAAGTTTCAGAGTTGAAATTCTTTAAGCATTTATTTTATTAACTAAAATCTAATAACAATAACAAGATAAAATTTTATTAAGTTTCTCATGTTTTGTCACTGCCGTTTCATCTTTGACAAGCAAATATTCAAGTTGTCACATTTAAACCTATATATGACAGGCCCTCCCATGGTGCTGATTTCAGCCCAGTGTGGCCGCTTCGTGAGCCGTGGTGGGTCCTTTACACTAACTCAAAAAAAAAATATATATATAATATATATCCTCTATTTATATATGTTCTTTCTAAAATAGTATGTGAATAATGCAAAATTTGTATTCCAAAAGACAAATATAATATATTAATATATATAATATATCAAATAATCTACAGCATTCTTTATTGCTGTGGCCTATTTGTTTTGTTCTACCTCGTTTCAATGTATTACTTTATTTTCGATAATTATGTATGTAGCGGAATACTTTCACAATATATTTTGTATATAGCAACAAGAACTTTTAAAAAAAATCTTTATTAATTAACTAAATATTTCTGAGAGTCTAGCTTTCGAATTGCCTTCATGACCTTTTCAAGACGTAATTTTTTCATTTCGATGCATACTTACATGAGTCGTCATCATGTTGAGACTTTCATAGAAGTTATGTTCATGAAACTTATCTTCCAATTTGTATTTTGTCTATTTGGTGCTCTCCCAATATAATTATTTTTCTATTTTCTTATCAAGAGACTCCAGTTATTTCTGTTGTGGTATTACTAATGTTAATTTTCATATAACTGATGAGTACGTCATTTTGTCGTGGTAAAGGGGGAATTTTTTGACGTTATGCTCAAAGTATGTTCTCATATTTTCTCGTGTTGTAGTATGTTTGGTCCTATATATACGAATCACAGCTTTACATGGCATATACCAATATATACGATGGTGGTCTTTTTTTTTTGTTTTAAAATTCTTTCAGATTTTGATATTAACAATGATGGTTTACGAACAGTAAAAAATATTTCGTATACTATGTGTATGGAATCTTTTTCTGTTTTTGTTTTATATATTCGTGAAAAACTTGATTTTGCTTTTTTATTCGCTATATGTATTTTTTCCGATTATAAACAAAAAACAAATGGAACAAAAAAATACATTGAATACACCACCTCCCTTGATTAGTTCTGCCGTGAGTCGTTCGTTTATCGAAAGAAAAAAAAAATGATTAAGTTTTATTAAAATACTACTTCTTACCTTTTATCTACCTTTTTTCCCCAAGATTGGGAAGTAAGGTTCGCTACAAGCATCGGGAAAAGAAAAGCATAGGAGACAAGAATATGACGCAAAGAAAGCCCAGCCTACCGGCCCCCTCTTTACATTAATAGTAAGAACTCTCCAATCAGAAATCCACCCTATGAGCATCATGACCGCGAGGATCCCACCACTATGTAAGTCGATTCAAGTGTAGGTTCAATCCCCTGGCCAGGTGGCCACCAACCATACCCCCAACTAACACCCCGCATCCTCTTCATCATGCACCTTTCTTCTCGCCTCTGCCAAACTCAACATTTCTCTCCTCCAGTTTCCTTTACTGACCTCAATCCACTTTTCTTCGGGTCTCCAAACCGGTCGGTTCCCAAACACACCTCACCACTATAACATCCGCTTAAACCAATGCCGATTGATCATTCAATACCATCCAACAAGACCAAACCATCTCAACATACTTCATTTTTTCTCTCATTTACCCCTTCTCACACCACTACAACTCGAAATTTCATTCTCTATGTTTATCAATTCTCTCCACACCTATCACGCCCCTGAAATTGATCCATCTGAAACACATTGAACTTACTATACTTCTTTTTCCAGACATAGTCTCGCTACTATACAAAATCTACTTTAAAGAAGAAGTCACAGGACATTTACTCTCCACGGATCGATCATGGACACCGCCGTCGGCAATGTTAACAATAACCGGATGCTCTAACCACGAGGCCATCCACGTCCCCAAAAAGAACGCTCAAACGTAGTTTTAAAGCACCCGATTTCTCATCCCAAAACTTCAAACGTTATTACTATATTAACTTTTAGGTTAACTCAAAATTATAACAAATGCAGTGTTTTAATGTTGTTTTCTATAGGTAAATACTAACGTTAATATATTTTTTTATAAAAGTTACATTTTAAACCCAGCTCACTACTGTTTCTACAGCACATGAGCCAGTAGGTTGTTAAATTTTATCATGGATCAAACCTTAGGTGACATTATTTGTGCTGCCTATCATAAGTTACAAGTACTGCTTATAATGAACATTTAAAATTCACTGTTTCACAAACAAAATTGGAAGTTCAAAATTTCGTGAAAATTATAATCTGTATTTAATACACTATAATTTAAATTACACATTTTACTTATTTTAATTAATGCTTACCAGATACTTTACCGAAGCTTAAAGAAATCAGGTACAAAATATATTTAAAAAAGATTATTATATATCATTTAAATCAAATCCGACAATCTTCCAATTTCACTTTTATACATACATATTCATTGTCTTTTATCGCTATTATGCTTTTGCATTAAAGTTGCTTAACAAAGCATCTCCTTTGCCTAAAGGTAAAGTAAATACCAAAAAGATAGTTTTATTAACATCTTTCTCAACCGAAATAAAAAGAATTTTTTTTTTTTTTATTTTTGTTTTTTTTTTTTTTTTTAAATCTTTTCAGACGTTTCATCATAAGTAATCCATATTAAGAACGAAGAAAATTAGTTACGCATCCATAATGGAAAATCACGGAAAATTCTTATTGAAGCGCGACAAAAAAAAATTTCTCGGTCAGGTTTCAAAATTGGCTATGCAACTAGACTAAAATTATAGCGCTATAATAATATAAACTTTCTACAAAAAACGAAGTTGATACAGATAAGGTTTGACAGGACCCGGCGAAATGCTGGACGGTCTGCATAAATCACCTGACACCATTCTTCTGATCTATGTAAAATGACGACCGAATCCGAAAATATCCGATTTATCACTTTTTGATTACATTTGAGATAAAAGGATCTATTTAGCCTTACATTCTTCTGAGGCTAAGACGTGAAAAGTTCAAAAAAATGAACATTTAGCAAATGGTAGATTTTTTTAGAGGGATGTCTCCTTAAATAAAAGTAATTAATAGGATCGACTTTTCAAGTTTTTTGCAATTTTTCACTAATCACATATTCCATGCCCAGCCCACCTCATCTGCCCCAAACAGCCCCCAAAAATAAAAATCTATATTAACAACAATAATAAAAAATATGGCAACATTCCAATATACTTTACCATGCTGGCTCTATCAATATCGCAGCATAGTTTCACGGACATTTTTCTAGACCTAGACACCATCTCTGCTGCATTCTCAGTAAAAATGATGCTGAAGTCCGAAAAATAACCCCCGTTTTCCCCCGTCACCCACCGTTGCGGGAGCCCCACCTATTGATTATACCCCTTCGATAAAGCGCCGGTATCTACAAAATAGTAACGCTAGGTGGTGTGTTCATACACCTTGAAAAGTGAAGGATAGTGTGAGGTAGGTGGGCCAGTGTCCTTGGCCGCTCCTACTAAGGGCTGGCCTCTGTTTTCCTGGTAGGTACAGGGCGAAGCACACTTTCTTTGTCGAAAACGGTCGTCCAAATTGGCAAGTTAATCAACAACCTGTTCCTACCGAAGAAGAACATCCAATGGACAACGAATTTTATGAATTGGAAGCCATGTTAAAAGCCACACCGAATCACTTCCCTCCAATTCTAGTTATAATGGTTTATAATCATAGTTCGGAATGTTCCTCTTCCTCTGAATCTTCTGATTCTGATAACAATGGGACAAGACATGACAAAGTATCCAATGTCTTTCACACTCCTTCCGATGCCATGCATAGGATGCTTGGCGTTGAAAATCCGTGGATGGTAAGAATTTAATATTTTTTTTTTCATTTACTTTGTGAAAAATTTAGCTAGTTGGTGGGAATATCATTAAAAATGGGACGTAACTATCCCTTCAAAATCAAACCTTCTACTTAAACCATAGGTAAACTTCCACGGGAATATCTCTTGCTAAGGTTTAGTGCAGTTGGTTGAACAACCCAAGAGCCGCAGAAGATTATGTCTGACATTGCACTCAACAAAAATCTTTTCTTAAAAAAAATAAAAAGTTGTAATTAAGATATAAATACTATTTGAATGCCATATTTATAAAACCTTTTTTTATTTTTTAATAACAATATGGAAATAAATTATAGTTTTTTTGAATTAATTGTTTTTAAATTAAATGCATTTAAAGTATAAAATTTATAAATAAATAAACAAGGACTCAACGTATAATAATTTTAAAAATAATGACCTACTATTTGTATAAAAAAAGTTACTTACCATTGGTCTAGGTTATTGTAAACTAATTAATTAATAGATTTTCTTCAATTAACTATAATTTGACTATTATTATTATTAATATATTATTATTATTATTATTATTATTATTATTATTATTATTATTTCCGTTAAAATTAATAATAATATTTTGTAACGGTAATTATACATTCTTCAAATATTATGTTATTAACTGAAAAATCTTTATTATTATTATTATTATTATTATTATTATTATTATTATTATTATTATTATTATTATTATTATTATTATTATTTGCAGA
>JABUQX010079753.1:15000-17500 GCA_015478945.1 Trachelipus rathkii
TCACTGTTAGTTTTCAATTGTCGCAAGGCAAAGTATTATATAGATGTCATTACAGTTTTCCAATAACTTTAATAATTTAATTGAAACTCAATGAAATTGACAAGTAGCGCTCGTCTACTTCTTTCGGAAAAGCCAGGTTTTCTCAAGAGCTGATAACAAAATTAAACCCCCCAAAAAATTAAACCTCAAGGGTTTATGATGTTTCTACATTTTCTTAATAAAAAATAAATGGGCTTAAAGCCTTAAACCCATATAACTTAATTAAAATTTGAATGGTTAGTATGAATTTAAACGATTAAAATTTGGTTTTGTGTGATGAATCTGTAGAAAGTTTGAGATGATCGGTAGAGGGGTTTGAAAGTAAATGTAGATAAAAGTACGGTGATGGTGGTGGATGAGGAGAGTCCGCAGTGTGAAATCATGTTGGATGGTAGGAGGTAATGAACAAGTATCTGAGTTCAAATATTTAGGATATATGTTGGATGAAAAGGGAACGGATGATGCAGAGTGTAGTAGGAAAGTTGTGAATGGTAGGAAGGTGGCTGGTGCAATTAAGTCTTTGGTGAATATAAAAGAACTAAGTCTTGAGTGCGTTTTGGTTCTGCATTTTTTTTTTCAGATAAACACTGCCACTCACGGGCAGAGCCCTAATCTAGGAGGGGGTGTACTCATTTAACGTCCGAGCAGGACGAACCTAAGCCCTAGGAGAGAATAGTTCGCATTCTCCCACCCGACCAGTTGCGAGCCTGGAACCCTTGCTTTGTTTGGCGATTGCTCTACCATTGAGCAATCGGGCGCTTTTATATAAATAAAAAATAAATATATATTAAAATTAAAAAAAAAATTTATGTACGTACACGTTTTATTATTATTATTATTATTATTACTCTTATTATTATTATTATTACTCTTATTATTATTATTATTATTATTATTATTATTATTATTATTATTATTATTATTATTATTATTATTATTATTATTGAAGGTATGTTGTCACCAGATTTGGGTGATTGTCGGTCTCGCACTTAAGGTTGTGGGGAGGGGGGCTTTCTTCGACTTGGGTCATGGTCTTCTACTTAATTATTCTTTTTCCGGTGCAGTTGGGCACCACACCCCTAACCTGTGGGAATTTGTGGGGAGCATGAAGAAAGAAAGAAGATTTGAATGATCTGAAAAACTTTTCACAACTGAGAAAAATTGATAAGTCTGACTATCGTTGCTCAATCGGTAGAGCGACAGAGTCTCCGGGCAAGGGTGCGGGTTCGATCCCATGTCCGGATACTAGGTAGAAATTACCTAGAGAAGTTTCCCTCCTAGAATAGGGATATGCCTGTGAGGTGGAAACTTTTTAATAAATAATAATAATATGAATTACAATTGTTTGAGTTAAAAATAGAGTAATTGCCATTAGCACTGTCAATTTTGGGATGCTTTTTTTTTTTAGAGTTGTCACCACCACTCACGGGTAGAGCCATATTCAAGGAGGGATTGTTGCACGCCTCAGAAGTCAACAACTAACGTAAATTACGCAGATGAACACAGACGCAGGCTTTGAAGTGGGGGAGATTAAATTGAACAGGAAACACAGAAGATGGAAGAGAATTCCACAGAACAGAGGTGGCAGGAAAGAAGGAAGCACCGCAGCGAACTAGCCTGGAGTTACCAATATCAACACAAAACTCATGTGCAGACACAGCACCCCTAGTGCTACGAGGGCGACGTAAAAGTGGTGGTACGCGAGTGGTAAGTTCCCTCGAGCACCTGCCGCTGCACTACCGATAGAAAATAAGAGATAAAACACCAACATCGAGCCGCCAAAAAACAAAAAGGGGGATGGAGGGTCAAGTGAAACTTGGAAAAGTACAGAACAGTTTATAAGCCTTTTGGCCTCTGACTCGACCCTATCCAAAAGCCGGGTGAAACCAGAGCCCCCCCCCCTCAGATATGAGAGCAGTACTCCATACAAGGGCGGATGAGGCCCTTGTATAGCTGGAGTAAACTGAGAAGAGGAAAAAAAGTCGCAGTCTAAGCAGAACTCCCAGTTTCTTTGAGGCCGCCCTAGCAAACGTTGTGATGTAGGTTTCCAAGACATTTTTTCTTTTTTTATGTTAAAGCCAAGGATGTTTATCATTGTCAAAAGGAGAAACGAGAGAAACCGTCGAAAGAATAGGAAAGTTAGAAGGTGTCTTAGAGAGGGAGATTTGTAGAAGTTGAGTTTTTAAAGAATTGAATTTCACAAGGTTCAGGCGACCCCACCCGGAAATTCTATCCAGATCAGCGAGAATAGAATCGGAAATATTAAGACGAGAGGCAATTCTAGAAGTAAAGAAGGAGCAGAATTGAAATGAGTTGAAGAATGAAGGGTCGAGTCATTCGGCATATGAGTGGATAGAGTTATAGATGTGCAGATGTTGCAGAAGATCATAATGAAAAGTAGCCATAAAGTTAGGGAGATAAGGACAGACCCTGAGAGAAACACCCCACTATTGACAGGAAA
>JABUQX010079753.1:22500-25000 GCA_015478945.1 Trachelipus rathkii
TCAAACAAACATGATCAGTACGAGTGAAAAATTAAATAAGGACAATGAGGACGAGGAACAGGTAGTTGGTAAATGTGATACTGATTTTATTGAATGTCAAAACGAAGAAATAAAAGTTGTTTTCAAAATGAACTTTGTAAAACTATGAAAGGACTATGTTCCGATGACGCTAACATTGCACACACTAGGTGTGAAGTTCATACTTTACAGTTAACAGTGCGTGATGGTCTCCGCAATACTCATACAGTAAATCTTATAAGCAAGGCGAGACAAATAGCAAAAGCAGCACGTACACCAAAATTATTGGAAGTTCTAAATAGTCAGCTGGAAAAGTGGCAATCTTAGATCAAGAAACAAAATGTGGAAGTAAATGTCTTATGCTCGAAAGGCTTTTGCAGCTAAAACACTATATTAGTATTATGGCTGTCGGTACTCCTGAACTTTCTCTCTCCGATAGTCAGTGGGAACAAATCGAAATCCTCAAAGAATTAGTAAAACACCCATATTTTACAACAAAAAATATTCAATCAGGAAACTTGACCGTAGGAAAATTTTTTATAGAGAAGAGATTTTAGCAAATGACATAAAATATTACATGGAAAGAAGATAAAGAATGTTAACTGTAAACAAAATATTTTTGTCGGCCATCTTTTTCGATCCACAGTTCAAAATCTTTTTCAGAACTGAAGATCTGATATTAAAAACTAGGAATGCTTTTGTGAACTAGGACTTAAAATGAATGACTCTATCGAACAAAAATCTTGGTCGGAGTCAGATAGTTCAGCAGTTTCAGGAATCCTCCTTTGTGATATCTTGTCCGATGAAGATGAAGAAATCAAATTTGACAAACAATGGGACCAACTGGAGCATGCAGAAAACTATAAACTATTGAAAAAAGACAATCTACCATTAAAAGACCTTCAACTTAAAAATACAAAGTAGAATTCCATAAGTCATTAGATGAGATAATGGAAATCGACCGGAAATCAAAGTTAACAGTTAATGAGGCAATCCCTAGATATCCTTAAATTTTGCAAGACGCGGCTTACACAATTACAGTTTTGCCTCCTAGTCAAGTGAATGTAGAGAGCTTATTTTCTGCTTTAAAAATAATAATATCGGATCTAAAGACATTTTTAAAGGAGGATTTTATTGAAGAAGTTTTATTTATTGTTTTGAATAAATTTATATTGCATTGTGCTCAGGCAATGCAAAGAGAAATATTTTAAAATTTAGGAAGAAAGTGAATTATATATTATATATATAATATATATAATATATATATATATATATTATATATATATAATATATATATATAGTATATATTAATATATATATTAATATATATATATATATATATATATATATATATATATAGATTATATTAATTATGTATATGATATATAGATATTATATTTAATTAAAAAAAATCTGTTTTAAATAAATTATATACATTGTTCAGGCAGTCATAGTTCAAAAAGAAGGAAATTATTTAAACTTTAGATGAAACGGGAAATATAATTTTTGCGTTTTTTTAAAAAAAAATTGAAATAAAATGGAAAAAAGTAAAAAAAAAAAAAAAAAAAAAAAAAATTTTTTTTAAAAAATTAAATAACATTTATTCAAAGAAAATTTATATTAAAATTTAGGAAGAAAGTGAATTATTCTTTTTTTTTTTTTTTTTTTTTTTTTTTTTTTTTTAAATTTTTTTTTTCTATAAAATTTTTTTAAGTTTTTAATTCTAAGTTAACAAAGATGTCATTAACAAGCATTCATTTTTTTTTTTCATATCCTGAAAGTTTTGTATGAGAGAATTAATGATTTTATTTGTAAATGGAGAAGGAATTATAAATAGGAGCTGGAGCCAAACGATTTTAAAATGCAGGAGCCGAGTCGGAGCCGGGTAATTTTAAAATGATGCGGCCGGAGCCGGAGCCGGAGCCTGAAAAAATTTACCGGCTCCACAGCCCTGCTCATTACTGCAACTAAAAACAAAGATATCATTCCACTTCTTTCTGAACGTACTGGAGTAAAAATTAAATATTATTTTCCAAACTTGTGCACAGAAGTCTATGCTTGATTCAGAAACCCACTTATAGCATGTTTCAAGCCCCTACTAGATATAGTATTACGGAAAGGGAATTAATTAACACACTTAATGAAGGCACATTTAATGATGGCATTCTAAAATTAAAATATTATAAAATGTCTCTTAGCGAATCCTGGATAAATAATAAATATTCCCATGTTGGGATTTGCTGAGCTCAGAAACATAAAAACTAGCAAAAAAATAATATAAAAATGACTAAAGACTACAAATGGTTGAAGAAGGAATGAGAACATATGATTAATTATTTAACCAATATCACATCTACTAATGTTAAGAAGACCTGCGAATCGCTCATCAAGCTTAAGTATTTTATCAAAAATTTACATGGCGCGAGTTAGTTTCGTTTATTTAAATTTCCTGCAAATTACAGTGTTGTTTATTAGGATACTT
>JABUQX010079754.1:0-19836 GCA_015478945.1 Trachelipus rathkii
AAGTGTTGTTAGCAGGTTAGGGCCAGCTAGGCCGGGACTGGGCTGATCCGGGGACGGAGCCGGAGCCCACTTTTTTAGGTCGAGCATGAATAAAAAAATACTATAAAATAAAAGGGGGTTTTAAGCCGGTTCTGGGGCTGGGGCCGGAGCCTGTTTTATTATTCATTTATTTATTAATATATGCTTGGATAATTATATAGAGTTTTCAAATTATATCGAAAAGGAAATTTTCAAAAATTGCGTAACATCATACTGCCTCGCATGTGCCGGAAGAAAGTCACCAAACAATGCCCAACATATATTATATTATTATTACTTAGTTATATATATACCATTAGATATATATATATGTTAATAATAAAATTATTATCATTATTATTATTTTTGTCCTTCAAATATATATATATATATATTATATTATATATGTTTAAATATAATTATTATAATTTTAGTTTAATTTTTATTATACATACATATATTATTATTCTATATATATATTTATTATTATTATATATATATTTATTATTATTATATATTATTATTATTATTATTATTATTATTATTATATACATATATATATATAATATTAGTTATACGTATATTATACATATTTTTGTCTTAATATATATATATATATATATATAGTATAATATTCCAAATCCATTGCTCAAATTCACTTGAGTTAAGGGAAAAAGCCAAATCACATGTTCGAATGAACAAAAGAATACATGTTCAATATACAACGTTTAACAGTTTAAAAGTCAAAGAAAAAGGGTGAAAGAGAAAAAAGTTTTCCAGACTTTTCCAGTGGAAGTCGAGCAAATGTGAGAATGAGTACAGCGTTTAAATCTGGGGTTAGAAAGCTGAATATGGAATAGATAATATCATGTGGAACGTCGTGGCACGTTCCACTTCTCGATGAAGAAGTATGCGTTTAGACTCTAGATTCTAGACTCTAGAGGGGTCAGAGGAAGAGTTTCCGTTGCAAATAAGAGATAGTATTAGGAGAGTCATATAACAGTTAGACGAAGTAGAAAGGGATTGCAGAGAGAATAAGAGAGAGTAAGTGAGAGCAGTGAGTAAGTGAGAACAGTGAGTAAGTGAGAGCAGTGAGTAAGTGAGAGCAGTGAGTAAGTGAGAGCAGTGAGTAAGCGAGAACAGTGAGTAAATGAGGACAGTGAGTAAGTGAGAGCAGTGAGTAAGTGAGAACAGTGAGTAAGTGAGAGCAGTGAGTAAGTAAGAACAGTGAGTAAGTGAGAACAGTGAGTAAGTGAGAGCAGTGAGTAAGTGAGAGCAGTGAGTAAGTGAAAACAGTGAGTAAGTGAGAGCAGTGAGTAAGTAAGAACAGTGAGTATGTGAGAACAGTGAGTAAGTGAGAGCAGTGAGTAAGTGAGAGCAGTGAGTAAGTGAGAACAGTGAGTAAGTGAGAGCAGTGAGTAAGTGAGAGCAGTGAGTAAGTGAGAGCAGTGAGTAAGTGAGAACAGTGAGTAAGTGAGAACAGTGAGTAAGTGAGAGCAGTGAGTAAGTAAGAACAGTGAAAGTGAGAATGAGAAAACCCCTAGACTCTACCAGTGAGTAAGTGAGAGCAGTGAGTAAGTGAGAGCAGTGAGTAAGTGAGAGCAGTGAGTAAGTGAGAGCAGTGAGTAAGTGAGAGCAGTGAGTAAGTGAGAGCAGTGAGTAAGTGAGAACAGTAAGTGAGAACAGTGAGTAAGTGAGAGCAGTGAGTAAGTGGATACACGTTAGATGTAAGAACAGTAAATTCATATACAGGGCGAAAACACCCTTATAAACACCCAGACATTGGGGTGGAATAAAAAAAATTGTGAAGTTGCCTCACAACGTCTTACCTTTTAGAAGCTTGATCAGTATAAGAAAAACTTTCCTTTCAAGAAAGATTATGAGAAAGAGAAACGCCAAAAATATTTTGAACAAATGTAAGTTTGAGTAAAGTGTTTTGAAAGTTGTTGTAGTTGTGTTGAATGGAAAAATTAAGGAACTGAGCTTTTGAGTCATTGAAAACAACCATGTTTCCTCTTTTTCTATTAGAAATATTAAAAAGGTTAGGACTCAATTGTGCCAAGGTCGCTCTCCTAGAACCGATTATTTGAATTTGCTTGGGACTCATTTGAAAATGAAGGGAATCAATGAGAGAGAGAGAGAGAGAGAGAGAGAGAGAGAGAGAGAGAGAGAGAGAGAGAGAGAGAGAGAGAGAGAGAGAGAGAGAGAGAGAGAGAGAGATCGCTTGCATAAAAGTGATTTGGTTGTGAAGTGGCAGACAGTAGGCCATTAAAAAAAAAAAAGAGTAGGAAAAGAACACTATTAAAAATTTAAATTCTGAACGGTAATTGTTCAGCAATATCTAAAGACCGATCGGAAAGGAAAGAGAGAAAAAAGATAAATATCAAAAGAAGGAAGTTTAGAAATCATAACTTGTGCCTGACTATAGTCGAAAAATTTTTAATTTCTTATATATATATATATATATATATATGCTATATATATATCTGTGTATGTTTTTATATATATAAGGAGAGTAAAAGAATATATATATATATATATATATATATATATATATATATATATATATATAATATATTATATATATATATATATATATGGTTATTACTAATAAATTATAAGTGTAATATGTTATTTAAATATATATGGAATATATATACACATTATTATTATTATACATATTACATATTATATTATTATTATATAGATATTATTATATTATTGTATGATATATATTACATATTATTATTCTTAACATATTATTAGTGTGTATTATTGTTTATTTTATTATTATTATTATTATACAAACAAAAGTTAATATATTTTTATATTATTACATTATTATATATTTATATAGGTGGTATATTATTACATATATTACTACACATTATATTATGGTATATATTATTATATTACATATTATATATGTATATTATTATTATTATTATTATTATTATTATATATTTATTATTATTATTATATATATATATTATTATATTATTATTACATTTATTATTATTATTCGTATATATATATATATGTTATGTTGTTATATATATATATATATATATATATATATATATATGTATATATATATATATATATATATATATATATATATATATATATATATTTTGGTCAGACAAAATCAAATGACAGAAACTATTAGAATCATTAATATTATTTTCAAAGTTGTAACTATAGCGATTTTTTTTATTATTATGGTACCTTGTGATTGATAAGTACAATCAAATGACAGATAATATTCAATGAGTATAAATGGATGTTCACTTCCCATATATTGCACTGATTTTGTAACTGCCTATGTTCGGTATATATACATATGGATATTATATAAGGATAGCATAGCATATATACAATATTAGTTGTGCTATATATATATATATATATATATATATATATATATATATATATATATATAAGTTGTATATATATATATATATATATATATATATATATATATATATATATATATATATATATATAAATGAAAAGTTTACGAGATATTTGTAAAATAAAGAGAATAGATAGAATTTGAAATGTAAGGATAAGGGATATGTGCCGATAGGAGAAATGGCTGATGGAAAGAGCAAATCAAGGGGTACCAAGATGGTATGGTCACGTGCTTAGAATGAATGATAATATCATTACAGATTGACCAAGAAGGTAGTTTATAGGTCCGTGAAGTGGTAGTGCAATATAGGTGGAAACCCAAATGGGAGTGTGGGTTAATGGAGTAAAGAGTTTCCATTGTGAAAAAGAGGATTAGTATGGATGAAGGAAATAGATTAAAGAGTGATAGGATCACTGGAGAAGAATAGTTCATGGAAAGTTCCATCAAGGGTTGCAATTAATTGAACAACCTGAACATAGCAATAAGCCAACAGCATTCCCGATTTGCATTAAGAAAAACTGCCAATATAAAAAGAAAATTATAATTCTAAATTATTAAATTATTCCAACGTAGTTAAATTATAATTTTCACAACAATAATGATAACAAGTACTCTTTTACATGCTGATTATGATAGTATGAAAAATAGTAGCATCAGCAACGGTCCATACCTCATAGCTTGCATGAACCTAAAATTGAGGTCTGTTTGAACGTATCTGAAGAGCAATCTTTACGCTTATGACCTTACAGTCTTACACCCAATCTCACAGCCAGCAATGCTAATCACCTAAACTTACAAAAAAGATATACTGGGTAGAAGTTTACTGTTTGATAAACTTTCAAAAGTTCTCCGTATCCGTCTTCGTAAACATGGGCACCACAACTTATAAAGCTTGTCAAGAGTACAAAATGGAAAAATGGGATTTTAAGTTTCATAAAAACATGAACAAGGCCGGCATTTCTCTTCTATTTAAACATGATAAAATCTGAAGGCTAGCATTTTTCCGCCGGAGGGACAGCATACCCTTTCAACGTTGTTTCTCTTTCTAAAACAAAAGAAAACAAAAAAAAAATATCCCTGGTGAGTGCCCCTGGTATATATTATATATTGTTGCTGTATTAATTTAGTGTCAGCACTCAGGTAGCTTTAACAATAGCTTAATCTAGTACTACCGATCAGGTAGTACAACTAAGTGTCATCATCCAGGTAACATAATTTCTTAAACCCAACCTCTTACCATTATTCCTCTAATATTGTTATTCATTTTAAGTTTATATTATAGACGTCATTTTATTTTATATTTCTTTTTTTAACTGCCATTATAAAGTTTATTAACTTGTTCCCTTTTCTTAGGTTGGCTTATCATCATCAAGTCATCAGTCATGCATCCCTTGTTTTAATGTTTTATTATAATCTTTCTTTTAAGGTGACTTATATTTTGAGTTTAACAAATTAATTATAGTCACCTTAGGCTGACTCTCATTTTTTGCGTTGATATATATATATATATATATATATATATATATACATATTCTTACATATATATAGTATATATAGTATATATATATATATATATATATATATATATATATATATATATATATATATATATATAGGCGTATATATATATAGAAAGATAGTATATATAATTATAGTCATCTCAGGATAACTCTATTTTTTGAGTTGATATATATTCACTACTCTTACTATTCAAACGTAAAGTCCGTTATTTGATACCCCTCGTTTCAAATAACAACATAAAATCAACACTACTATTCTGTCTTTTCATTTCTGTCCTCCTCCTACTTCCTTCGATTATATTCAGGTTATTGATGGTTCATAAATAATTTTTCTTTATTAGCTAGCAATGATCCAGTCATTGATGATATAGTTTTAGACCGTACTGTAATTAATTGGTCTCTATTAAGGTTGGGTGGAGCAGGGGATTTTGTGCCTCTTGCCATCCTGATTCGTGTTCTTCTGTCGTAGGAAATTTGGAGAGTCATGTTAGATGGCATTTGACATAACCAAAATTTTTGAAAGAATTTAGCATGTGTTGCACTTCCTAAGCTCCTTATATTTATATTGATGTTCTCTTTAAAGGAGATAAATCCTTTTACACCATTAGTTATCATCTGACTATAATAATTTGAGAATAGTGTAATATCTCCTCTCATATATTTGACAGCATCTTTTACATGTATGTAGATATATACATAGATATAGTTTATATATATATATATATATATATATATATATATATGTATATATATATATATATATATATATATATATATATATATATATATATTACACTTTACCGGGATCAGCTGAAAGGTGAGCGCAGCCCCATCAGATATGGTTTGCGGTAAGTCACGGCCAGCTTATCTGTCTATGTACTACTACCATATATATATAGGTATATATATATATATATATATATATATATATATATATATATATATATATATATATATATATATATTGTTATATATATATATATATATATATATATGTGTGACCTTTTCTGTTTTACGACTCCGTCGTTTATTTTTTTTAATATATTTCTAGTATATGATTCCTAACAATCAATTTCAGTGGTAACGGACATGAAAAATATATAGGACCTTTTCCGTTTTACGACTCCGTCAGTTTTATTTTTATTTTATTTTTTATTTTTTATTTTTTAATATAAGTTGCTAGTATATGATACTAACAATGAATTTAAGTGGTATGGTAACGGACATGCTTCAAAACTTCGAAATATTTTAAATAATTTTTAAAAAAAGTAATTGTTTAGTAATATTTTGTTTTTATTTTTTTTGGGTGTTTTCCAAATTTTAGGAATACCCAAGGGTAAACCGAAAAGATG
This sequence comes from Trachelipus rathkii, assembly GCA_015478945.1. Taxonomy (NCBI): domain Eukaryota; kingdom Metazoa; phylum Arthropoda; class Malacostraca; order Isopoda; family Trachelipodidae; genus Trachelipus; species Trachelipus rathkii. Next base: position 6,306 of record JABUQX010079754.1, read on the forward strand.
GCAGGGTCGGGGTCTCTCGGCCTTCCGGGAACGACAGGGTAGACCATTTCCTCTTCTCTGGGAGCCCCGGAACCCCGCTCTTGGTATTTAGTGCCGCGTTCCTCCACTCTACGGGTATGGAAAACGTCCCCCCCTCTGTCCCCCGTCTGCTCGAACCCCCTAATATATATATATTTTTTATTATTATTATTATTTACATTTTTGTAATAAGCTTTATACGCTGAATCCAAATATGTAATTGGTTTTTCTGTAAGTGTCGTACTTTTCGAGATATTTCATTTTTGAAAAAAATATTTAACATAAATGTGATTTTTAAAAAACATATTTAAAATATATTTCGAACTTTTGAATCAAGTCCGTTACCACTGAAATTCATTGTCAGTATCATATAGTAGCAATATATCAAAAAAAAAAAAAAATTCAAACTGACGGAGTCGTAAAACAGAATAGACCTATATAGCATATATATATATATATATATATATATATATATATATATATATATATATATATATATATATATATATATATATATATATATATATATATATATATATATATATATATATATATATTTATATATATGCTCATTAGTCGTGTAGGAGAAAAATGGGATTTAGAACTCTTGGGACTGATTGTAATGTTACCCAGAATAAAAGTTTAATCTGTTAAATTTACTGACATTGAAAGACATTTGGGATAAATATGATCAATTGCACACTTTAAACTAAGGTCGTTTTTGATTTGACATGAATTCTTTCAAACGAAAGAAATTCTTCATTTTCCCGTTTGATTTGTCAAATATTCTTCGAAACGGAAGAAAAATTCCTATGAAATTGCGAATTTTTCTTAATTCCGAAAAGTAGTAATTTTCCTTTCTTACCTTTGATAAGAATTTCTTATCGAGTTTCTGACATCACCTGAAATCGTAAACAAATGCTTTTTTTAATATTTTAAGGTTTTTGATCATCATTTTATCGTCGTAATATATTAATTATATTATCTCTTAAAGATATGTGGAATTTTTTTTCTCTCGTTCTCATTTTTAAGTTTGTGACGTCACATGAAATTGTGTGTGTGTGTATGTGTGTGTGTGTGTGTGTGTGTGTGTGTGTGTGTGTGTGTGTGTGTGTGTGTGTGTGTGTGTGTGTGTGTGTGTGTGTGTGTGTGTGTGTGTGTGTGTGTGTGTGTGTGTGTTTTTTTTTTAATTTCAACCTTCCTACCCGATATTCACGAAACTTACCAAAAAAAAAATTAATGAAAAAAAAAAATTAAATAAACAGCGAGAAATGACCTTTAATTATGTTATGAGGTCGCCAAATTTCATATTATTAACATGTGTCTATTAAACTGTCTAGGAAATCATCAAAAATAGCGACACCAGCTCCCGCCGATTTTTAAGATACTTGCATGAAATGCTTAAAATGATCTGAGAAGAAGGAAAAACGTAAAAGAATCTCAAATGACCCTGATCAAATTTATGAAGTCGCCCAATTTGTTATTCGTAGCATATAAAAATAAATATTACAATCTTTAACAAGTTCATGTTTCATTTTATATTATTTTTTCCAGCACTTACGGCACTGCGAGTATGACAAATGTTCGTGTGCTATGCATTTGTCGTCATATTGCGATTTCATAACTTTTTTCAGTTCATATCTCGAGTTTTAAACTTCTAAAGTCCCACCAAATAAATATAAACATATATATATATATATATATATATGGTATATATATATATATATATATATATATATATATATATATATATATATATATATATATATATATATATATATATATATATATATATATATATATATATATATATATATGATTGCCGTTTTGTCATTGGAAAGTTTGCTATTTGCTAGACATGAAATGACAATAGCATAAGATTTTAACTTACTAGTGCCTTTAATTAATTATTGTGTAAATAAATAATTCCTGGGATATGTTGGTTTTTCCTTTGGATATTGTAATAGAAAAAAATATCCGAATAATTTTTCTGCATTTTGTAATCACACTTCAAATACCATGGGCTTATGTCTGAAGTTCTTTAGCCTATCATTGTTCATCATTGTAAAGTCTTCCTTGAACTATTTTCATAATTTCAACCCATCATCGGAGTATTGAGGACTAAAATGGTTGTACAATATTCCACTTTTTTTGCTTGAAGGGAGATGTAAATTATCCATAGTGACTATAAATGTTTTCTTGATTTAGAATAGTTCAGTAACATAACAACAATTATCGAATTTAGGAATAAAGTAATATATTTCAGTCCATTTCTAAAATATATATATATATAATTTTATTCCATATACTAATATATTATATATATATATATATATATATATATATATATATATATATATATATATATATATAAAGTAATATATTTCAGTCCATTTCTAAAAAAAAAATATATTTAATTTTTTTCCTTGTACTAATATATTAATTTTAGAATAATGAAATTATGAATTATCAATATTACTTTGATCTTCAGGGATGAAATTATCTTGGTGTTCAGATGGTGATCCGGAATGGTAAACGGGAAGTACTTTTTAGACCTTTCATCTACAAACAACCGCAACAAAACTTCAGGCTCATGCTCACCTCCTTGGACATAGGTTAAAAATGTGGTAGGAAAAATGTGGTAGAAATGTGGTAGACCTAAATAAACAGGAAACTTCTGATTTTAGAATTTTAGGAGGTTTAACCACTTTTATCATACTTGGTAAAACTACCATTGGCAACACTGAAAGCAACTGAGCAGCAACCTCACGAAATATTTCGCTCGGGCTGATGGCTTTAATGTTGTAATGGTAGTATAATTATAACTATTATTATAACAGTATTATTATTATTATTATTATTATTATTATTATTATTTATTATTATTATTATTATTATTATTATTATTATTATTATTATTATTATTATTATTATTATTATTATTATTATTAATTATTATTATTATTATTATTATTATTGCTTTTTTAATTATTATTATTATTTTTATTATTATTCTTAAAAATTGTAGTTGCCTTTGTAAGCTTTGCATCATATTATTATTATTATTATTACATTGTTGTTGTTATTATTATTATTATTATTATTATTACTTATTATTATTAATTATTAATTATTTTTACAAAACCAAGTAAGGGAGACCAAATTGGAAATTTAGTTGTTCTCTATCTATCTATCTATCTATCTATCTATCTATCTATCTATCTCGTTAAACCGTTATATTCAAATAACAATTTTCAATAAAATATGTTTCCTTCGATTTTTCAATTATGTTTTAATAAAAGTTTTCAGAGGAATTTACCAGCAATCAAACAATATTCTCGCTTGTTTTTAATTAAAAAGAATGTTTCTTTAATATATATATATATATATATATATATATATATATATATATATATATATATATATATATATATATATATATATATATATATATATATATATATATATATATATATATATATATATATATATATATATATATATATATATATATATATATATATATATATATATAGGATAATGGTGTTCCGAGTCTAGCTTTTATGGCCTAGTCCGAGTCTAAATCTTAGTTCAAATCCAAGTACTTGCAAATTCCATTTTAATAAAATATAATAAACTATTATTTCAAACTTTTTTCTGCTTTTAATAATATACAGGTACACACACACACATTACACAATAATAATAATAATAATAATAATAATAATAATAATAATAATAATAATAATACATTTAATAATAATAATAATAATAATTTATGATAATAATAATAATAATAATAATAATAATAATAATAATAATAATAAAAATAATAATAATAATAATAATAATAATAATAATAATAATAATAATAATAATAATAATAATAATATTAAAATTTCTAAAATAATAATAATAATGGTAATAATAATAATAATAATAATAATAATAATAATAATAATAATAATAATAATAATAATAATAATAATAATAATAATAATAATAATAATAATAATAATAATAATAATAATAATAAAAAAATAAATAAAAATAAAAATAAAATTTAAAAAAAAAATAATAAAAAAAAAAAATAATAATAATAGATTAATAATAATAATAATAATAATAATAATAATAATAATAATAATAATAATAATAATAATAATAATAATAATAATAATCTTCAAATTACAAAGAAAATGTAAATTTCGTAGTACATATAAAATAAGGTTTAACTAAAAAAATTAATTATGAAATGAGCAAGAAATGAATTAAAAAGTTTTCTCTTTATATTTTCAATTAGCAAATTAGAAAATAGACGTTCAACTCGATCAGCCTACGTCAGAAATAGTTGAAATTGAACGTGCAATTCCTCAAGGTTGATTCCTCAATCCTTAATTTCTAAAAACGATATTTAATCTTTTTTATGTAATGGCCTCTATCTTTATAAATTTCTCAAGTTGATCATGATGTTTGGTTTTATGTTTCAAATTTTAGAGTGGCTGTTCAAACAATTAAGTAAGGTTTATATTTACTAGTGGAGGTTTATATTTACTAGTGAAGGTTTATATTTATTAGTGGAGGTTTATATTTACTAGTGGAATGGTCAGTGATCAATGGTTTAAAAAAATTTCAGCTGATTAACAAAAATTTTACATTTTCTATGATAGCCTTCGCTGTGGTTGGTTGGTGGGATAGATATGATAAGGGTATTGCTTCAACTACATTGGCGGTAGTCTTGATAAAATTTATTGTCGTCAATTTTTAATTTTGCAACAGTTTTTTTATTTTATTTATGTTTGTGTTTTTTTTTTGTTTAAGAGTATATCGTTATAATTTACATTTTATTCTATGTGTCTTATGGTGCAGCCTAAGGGGAGAAAATGTACTATCAGATTGGTTCGTACGTTCCATAATAGAGACGCAGATCTTGTTGAAAACAAGTTAAGCAGTAGAAAACCATTGTACTCTTTATGATTTTTTGGGAAATTAAAATTGGTGAACTAATTTGCTGATTGGTGATAAATTCGAGACATTATGGGTGCCAGACTCTGCTACTGTGAGCGTGAGTTTCAGGTCATTGGTGGGTAGTTTGTGTTGGTTCATTATTTGTTTCCTAATACAGGTTTTTTGGGCTATCCTCCGTGCATGATAATTTTTTATTGTTTTGTGAATAAGTGTGACAGAGTATTGTTGTGTTGCTTTATTCCAAAGAAATGATAGTTAGTGCTTAGACTAAATCTTAGTTGTATTGGTTTGGATGGTGGGTGGGTATGTGTTTGAAATGTTCATCTATGAGGTGGTTCATAATTTCTACAAATGAGGAGAACCAAATCTTTCACTGCTTCGGTGAATTCGTAGCGACGATTTACCAACGCCTAGAGTATATTCCGTCAATACAAAATGATCCTATGCAATCTATTCCTCGTGCTTCAGGTCAAGTAAGAACCAATGGTGAGATAGTTATTGCATAATTTTATCTCGTGTGTGGTCCTCTTAACAAGTTATTCTTTGATTGACAGTTCCAGCCTGGATTTGATCAAGGGGTTCTAGGGAATAGTATTTTTGAGTTTTTAGCCAGTACGACCGTATTAACACCTGCAAGAGCAAGTAGCGGGATTAAGACGAGTAGAATGACCGGTATTGTACCTCATATTTGACTAGAATATGGTGGTTCGACGGTGTTGTTTTGGTATCTTGTCAAGACTTGAGAAATACTTCTATATTTTACATAACGTTTTTGAGCGAATTTGTGTTCGACCATATCGCTTTAAGCCTATAGCTAAGTTAACAATGGATATGAGGTTGTCCTTTGTGTGAAAATCTTAGGACATTTGATTATTACCATCATTGTACAATCACAATATTGAGAATGAATGATTCAGTTCAACGTCTTGTACTTTGTCTTTTCAACCGGTTTTATCATTGTGCTGTTTAGGCTTATAATCACAGATATTGCTATCTCCGTATGAAGAAATTGATTCTAGAAAACGTTTGCTTGTTTTGTAAGTTCTAATCTGTCACTCATGTTCAAATTTTTCGAGGTTCGTTTGACCGTTTTGGTGCGTTGGTTGACTTTTTCGTATATAGCGCCTAGTATCTTCTGTATGATCATGTTTTATGTTTATATAATATATGTTGGGTAATTTATTTTATATTTTATTATTGATTATTATAATAAAATGATGGTTTTGATTATTTATTTATATTTTTATGTTTATTATTATACTAGTATAGCTAGATTATATTTTATTTTATTATTATATATTTATGGTTAGTTATTATTAATATTTATAATTATAGATTAATTTCAGAACATAGTTTAATTTTATTATACCTTATGTGTTTATATTGATTTATAGTTAGTAGTTGGTATTTTCTGTATTAAATGCTATAATTCTTATATATATATTAATATATATATATATATAAACATTATTTTTCCTAGGCTGCTAATATTGCCTATGTCATAATGCTTTCTTGTCGCTCTTCATTTGTTTCTCCTACCTGTCATTGTGTTCATCAGTTCATTGTGAGCTTACTTCTTTTTCTTAATATTTTATTAGTATCTCTGATTATGAGCGTCTTGCGATGCATATTAATTGGCATGCTGGATTGTATGGTCATCTCGGTGTTTTTTTTTGAGGATATTGTCAATTCGGTATAATGGGTGTGGTGCTTTTTATGTATAGGTGGTTAATTTCCTGATGAGCGTTTTCTTCGCTGATAGGGGGATCGCGATGCTTGTGTCTTTTCCAGGGTAAGGGTGGGTGTGTAAGAGTGTGTTGTGCATGCTGTGAAGGAATATATTGTGATGAGGTGGTTTTATGGTGGGTTTTTATTTCGAATGGTTGTGTATGTATTTTTGGATTTGAGTGGTGAGCGAGTTAGGAGTATATTATTTTTATATGTATATAATAATTGATATTTTTTTATAATAATATTTTATTTTTGTTGTAGTTAAGGTACGTATAATGAAGGTTTAGGAGTTTATTTTTATTAATTATTATTTATATTTTATATGTTATGTATGATTTATTCAACATTAGTGATTCATGTATTTATTTTTAAAATAAAATATATGATATTTATTATTTTATTATATTTATTTATATATTATATTATTTATATTTATTTATTATAGTATATATCTTATATTTATATTATTTTATAGTTAATATTATATTTATCTGTAATATTATTAATTTAGTTATTATATACTTATATATATTTATATTATTTATGTTATTATCATATATATATATAATATTATTAATGTATGATTAATATTATGATATATATGTTGATTGTGTGTTAAGTGATTTTTATGGTTATTATTGGTTGGTTTCTATATTTAGGATGTTTGTTCCCATTATTAGGTGGTCGACACTAGATCTGTTAAATGCGTGAGTGTGTCGTCTGTTTATGCGTTCCTTTTGCGAATTGCGATCATGTGTTGCCGTTATTAAGTTAGAGCATAATATATTATCGTCCCTGTCGATATATTGTGTTTGGAAAGTGTCAGCTCTCAGCGACGTAACAATGCGAAAGTGCTATGGTGCGAGGATACTACGTTCCTATTATCTCTAATTCAAATTTTTTCGAAAGATGCCAGAAGAAAAGTGATCGTTACATATTATACTGAAAAAAAGGTTATCGACGTTATTTTTTTATTAGTTTTACGACTCATAAATTAATGCCAAATGGTGTAAATATTTATCTTATTTTTTATTTATTAGTTATATTATGTGTGTATTTAGAGTTAGATTTTGACTTGGTGTGATGTGTGATTAGTATTATGATTGTGTTGTGTATATTGAATTATATATAGTATTGATGATAATATGGAAGATGGAAGAGTAACACCAATTAGTTATGATATAATATTAGTATTGTATTTATTTATCTATTGTTTAATTATTTTTAAGATTTTAATTGTGTTTGTCATCAAGTTATTTCTTTTATTTATCGTAGTTATAAATTATGTAGTATATACTATTTTTTTTATTTGTAATTTAATAATATTCTATTTTACTTTTATATTTTTACTTTTTGTATGTGTTGGTGGATTTATTATATAGTGGGTATAGATATAGTAATAGGTTATGAGATAGTTTTAGTAGTTGTAGTGAGTATATGAGCATGTTGAGTGTTATTTTTATATTATTATAATGTATCTGAGTTATTATATTTATATTTGTTTTATGTGTATAAAATTATTGTGTTAATGTTTTAGTATATTTAGTATATTTATATAAAAATTATTTATATAATGAGTTATTTTATGTTATTTATCAATTTTCTTGTTTTATTGTTGTGGGGGTTTTTTTATGGCTATGTTTAGTATTATATTTGTATATTTCAATTTTATAGGTTATTGTATTGTATTATATTGTATAGGTAACTATTTATTCTTATCTATTTTATGTGGAGTAGGGCTTATTATATATAAGTATTAGGGTATATTATGGTATTATATAACTTGAGATTGTTGAATGGGTTACTATGGATACATTTATTGATTAAATAAATAATTGTGTAAGGAATAATTTAGGCTTTTTATGTCATTGGGTCTATAATTCATGTTTTCTTTTACACTTTTTATATTTATAATAGAGAGGTTTCTGTATTTGTTTTTTGTTTTCATTTTCTCTAGAAAGCGTTAGTGTATTATTCAGTTTATGAGTAGCGTGGTTTAAGCATGAACTTAATTCGTTTTCAGCTATGGGCTTTCCTTGTTTGTAGTTAGCTTGCCGTATAATATCAATTGTTAGTTGGTATTCTTTTTGACATTTATCTTAGGTGTTTGTTGGTATGCTCGTGTTTCTTTCCATAAAATTTTTTCCGACTTTCCATATCATCTCACCGGCATCTTTCGTAAAATTAGACCGACTGACCTTAGAAACTTCTCGACTTATGAGATGAATGTTGAGCCAGGTACATACCTGATCTCTCTCTTTTGAATAATTTATCCTGAGTGGTTGACTCTACGACTACTCAACCGCTTTTTGATAAATTCATCTGACTTTTTTCTCGAGGATTGGATCCGAGTCCATTCGGCTTTGTGAAGATGATTATATCGGGATCTCCGATCTCAGTCTCTCACCGTGTCTCTTTTGCATAATTACCGGGATCTGTCCGGACTTCCTAGCTCGCTTTGATGCAAAAATTGTCCTGTACGTTTTTCCTGAGGCTTCCCACTTTTCTTCTTTTTGCAACAACTACCTGCTTCCCCGATCTTTCTCGATCGCACTTTTATTGCCGACTCCTAGCGGGAGACCTCTGCGGTGACGAAGAAACATTCGCTGAGAATTCGTATCTATTTAATGATGATTTAAATTATATGTTTATAGTTATTACACATCAAAATATGATGTAAAATTTGCTATTATGTTGTATATAGTGATTATGTTATTTATTATATTTTTATATTATTTGTATATGTTTATAAATATATATATATATATATATATGCATATGTGTGTGTGTTTGTATTTATATATACATTTTGGGAAATTAGCTTTTTTATGAAGTAATGCTGAGTCTAATAAAATATTGAAAAACCAGTTTTAAATTTTGTTTCAGTTCTGAATTTTCATATATCTAACTATCTCAGGAAATTGCGATTTATATTTGCTTTCCTATAATACTGTTTAATGAAACGGATGGTAAAAAAATATCTCGAATATTAATTATCTAATAAATATTGTCTCGTGTGAAATCCATATAATATAAAGGGTATAAAATAAAAACACGATAGCACATTAATTAAACTAATTTACTAAAAAAAATTTGAATAACAACTATCACCTGCCTTATATATACGAGTTCACTCAAATACTCGCGTTCCATTATTAGGGAGCATTTTACCCGTGAACTGGAGACATTAATTAATAATTATTTTATTTATTAACGAGTGGCTCAGGGAAAATAATCGACATTTGAAATTAAATAGTTGAAATAACATATGATTCATATTTCTGACAAATATCATAATCTAAAATGACTATTATAAACACACAAAAGATAAAGAATGAAAATAGATAGATAGATATAATAGAGTAGTAGTAATAATATTTGGAAGAAAAAACAACTAGTGTTTGTTATTTTTAAAAAAGATTAATTCATACCGTCGGTCAGTGTCTCCGGAAATTATTCTAATAACTAGTTTCATTGTTACGTCGCAAAAACGTTCCATATGTCCATCGCGAAATGCGTAACATTTCACATAATGATTGTATAACAGCAATATGCTCATCATATATATCGACGTATGTGTGATGAGTACGTAGTGCGTACGAACTTTATAATTAACATCGCTGTGATGTATCTGCAACTATCTGTGCTATATATATTTTGGGTTATATTTATGATATATCGTAATATTTTATTAAAATTACTTATTATTATAATATTATAATTATCTATATTTTATTATTTTTTTATTTTAATTATTTTAATTTATTATATTTTAACTTATTTATATTTATTTTATTATTTTAGGTTATTTATATTTGTATTATATTATATATATCTGTTATTTTATTAGTATATATGTATATTTTTTTATACTTTATATTATTTTTAATATATTATGATATTTTTATATATAATTTATATTTTTTATTTAATTATTTTTTTTTATATTTATATATATATTATAATATATACTTATATATATTAGTTTATCTATATTTAATTATACTATATTCGCGGTGTCTTTAAAATTTAAAAATTTATCTATACTTTTATTTATGTGTTATATATAATATGTTTTATTATATTATTTTTTATAATAATTAATATAATTAATCTTATTTTATTATATTCTATATTTTATATATTATACGAGTAAAATAATCTTATATTTGAAACATATAGTTTTGTTTAATTTATATTCTAAAAAAAAGTATTTTCTTTTTTGTTTTGTTTTAGTTTTTTGTCTATTTTCTTAGATTTTTTAAAATTATTATTTTATTATTCTTCACCCTATTTTCATTTATCATTTTTATGGAAGTATTTACGAATAGTTTGGTACTAAATAAATTTGTTCATTTGTTGTAAGTAATCTTTCGATGATTATGTCCAGAATTAATAACATTTTGTGATACGTTTTTTTAGATATTGAAATATATATATATATTGTATTTATATAATACTTAATTTTAAATTTTGCTAATCAAATTGTGGAAATTGGGTATGTGCGCTATATTGCTGTCTCTATGGTGTTTTATATATCGGGTCAAATCTAATTATTAACGAAAAAAAGACTATATAAAAGTTTATTATTAAAATATGTATAAAATTTAGTTTTTTTGTGAAGGTTTTTTTGTTTTATGTTATCAAATTATATTTATATAAAATTATTATATACTAATTATATATTTATATTTAATTTTCTTTATTTTTATATTATTTAACTATTTATTGTTTGTTATATTTTTTTTTTTTTTTTTAATTTATTATATTTATTTTAGCTTGTCCCTTATTATAGGCTTACTTACATATCTTTAAGTAGCTATTGATTTCTTACTATAATATTATTTTATATTAGTTAATATAATTTGGTGTTTTATTTATTTTATTTTTATTATGGTATTATTTAATTATCCTTAATTATTAGTTATTTTGTAACGATTCGATCTTTTTTCAAATTTGCTATAATTGGGAGCGATAATATATATTTGTATATTCGTTTTTTGGCACTTTTTGGCAAGTTTTTTGAATAATATATCATAATAAATATCAAAAATCATAATGTATAATAGTATTGTTAAACAATATATGTTATAGTATATATCAATTGCCTATTTAAAATAATTAATTAGTTTTATTTTTCAATTATCAATTTAAATAAGGTTGACTGTCGTTGCTCTACTTATGGAAATTAGCATGGTAGATTTTTTATGAGAATTACGTAGTGTATGTGTGTTAGGTTATGGTTGTGTGTGGTTGTTGTGGTGTGTTCGTTATTAGTTTATGAATTCTTAGAGCGGAGGTTCTAAAAGAGAATATTGGGAGTTATAACATTGGGACGTAGAATGTCGTGTAAAAATTTGGGGGATGGGGCCGGTAGTTCAAATATGGAGGAAAGGCTTCGCTCACGTGCCAAAGTTTCTTTTTTCATTTTCATTCAATCTATAATCTACTTGGGCGAGTTATAACTTGTAATCGATACGAATATTGGGTTCACAAAATAATGTTTTTTTTATATTGTTTTTTGTATTTTTGATAGTTCTTTCGTATATTTTTCCCTCTAGTCTATATATATACTTTATATTTCTCCCTGACTATTAACGTGTCTTCGTTAAGTAACTTGTTACCACTTTAAGCAACACGATATTATTTAAGAAGCCACACGTTTTTCTCTCCCCAATAATTGGATAGTTATATTTATTTTCAAAAGTATTGCATATGCATACTTTACGTAATTATAGGATATCGCATAATTTGGCTATCCAATTCGGCTGTAATTAATAATTAGAGGCGTTTGCCTTAATTTTACTATTAATTTTCATAATATATTCTTTTTGCCTTTCGTTAACAAAATTTCCTGAAAATACATTTTAATAATTTTGTGTATTTATAACAAATTCACATGTTGCATAAATATAACATTAATTTACTTATAGATTTATTAGCACATTTATATCTTGCTCATTTTTTTTTAATTCCTCTTGAGATAATAATACATAATATAATATATTATATATCTATCTCCAAAATAAGTTTACTTGAATATCCCATGAAGACTATAGCTTACTATTGTAATCTCCTGTCGCGTGACGTATGCAGGAGGTGTGGTAGCTAGGATACCAAATAGGCTAGCATTTAGCATATCAATACGGCTAGTTCTTTTCAACCAGATTATTTTATAAAGCAGTACGTCTTGGCACTACATATCTGTTTATTAGGTCATGGGTGACGTGTGATTCTATACGCATCGTTACGATGTATTTTGTTTTTGCATCATAATAATGCTTTTATTGTGTAATGGGCCAGTGAGTTTCTAATCCTCGTTATCGATTTTTACGCGATGCCAGTCATAATCAGGAGATTATAACCTCAGTCGGTATTCGACATTTTAGTAGATCTATTCAAATTCCCTGTTGAAAAGCTTGTAAGTCCACAGCTTCTGGCACCTCTATAGAGAAGGGATATTGTGGCCTACTCAGCATTCTTTATATCGAATGACAGGTTTAAATTGTAGGATGCCTAAATTATCATCTAGGCTGTTCAGTAGACAGACAGCTTTCAATGGGCTATCTAAGAGCTTTCTAAATGAGGGTCGAGAAATTTGACGACGACTCACTCGTTGTGGAAGACCAATCTTCGTCAACAAACGATAATAATTGTGGAAAGCTTTAAAATTAGAGCTGTGAGGAGAGAGACCGCCGGTTCTCAGTGTCGGAGTGATTGCAGAAGAAACTATTATAAAATAAAATATTCAGGCTCGTGTTGAGAACTAGTCAACCTTGTTGAATCTGTGCAAAGAGTTGGATTAATATATTTT
>JABUQX010079755.1:0-5000 GCA_015478945.1 Trachelipus rathkii
TGGATTAGTGTTTATTTGGTATTTAGAACTGTAGGCAAAACTCTAGCTGAAAATCCTATATATTCATATATATTATATATTATATATATATTATATATATTATTATATATATATATATACTATATATATATATATATATATATTTATATATATATATATATATATATAATATATATTATATATATATATATATATATATATATAATATTATATATATATATATATATATATTATATTATATATATATATATATATATAATATATATATATATTATAATAAATTAATATCACATATCATAATATAATATATATATATATATATATAATTATAATATTATATATATATGGGTAATTGGTATCTTGTGGGTTAAATTTAGTTCGACATGGTATGGCACAGAATAAATACAGGTAAGCTTCTTTATTTGTGGCACACGATCATGGCCACTGAGTTTGCTTGTGTTGCTTTTACACTTTGTGTTAAACATAAGAAATAAAAACATACGAAACCTTCATGGTTAAGAAGTTACAGCAATTTGAGTACTTGACTGCTTGACTATAACAAAGTTATTAAAGCTTGTAGTGTGGTCAGCATGTACTTTTCAGTATACTATGTAAGTTATGTCAAGCCCTAGAGTTCTTTGTGGACTTGCATGAGCATTGTTTGGTGATTGGTTCTATTGGTTGACTGGGACAAACTCGCGAAAGCCCCATATTGCTTCTTACTGTCTCTATATTTCTAATGTTCTGATAGCATCAAGTACAAATAAGATTCAGAGAGCTGAAGAAGTCTTTTAGACAGTTGATTCTCGTGTAAAAAAAAAATTATCCTTTATGGCCTAGGTTTCCTTTACTAATAAAAACTTTTCAATTAAACTACCCTTAACAGTATGTAGGGTAATTTCCCAAAAGATGGTGGATGCCCACTTTAATGTTTTAAACCGTTTAATACTGCGACCTAACACAGGGTGAAGAGTCATGAGTTAAGAAAGATGCTTGTATGTGTTAACCAAAATAAGTGTTGGCTGTCATGAGTTAAGAAAGTGCTTGTATGTGTTTAACCCAATAAATAATGTTGGCAATGTCATGAGCTTAAGAAAGTGCTTTGTATGTGTTAAACAAAATAAGTGTTGGCTGTTATGAGCTTTCCTTGTACAAATAGTGAAAGACTTTCCTGGTCTGGAAGAGTAAATCCCAGATACACCTTTTTCCTAAGAGTCTGAACATGGTTATATCTATATTCTTATAATGTGGTCCAGTCAGATTCAGATTAAGATCGAGAATATATTATCATTTATAACCAACGTTTTAAACTAGGAGTCGTAGTGTTTCTATAATTTCTATATATTTCTATAATTTATCTAATAATTTCGCTTTCTTTCAACGTAGTGAAAGGTCAAAGGTTCAGTGAAATGTGATCTCAAACTTTTGTTTTTTCATTCAACGTGACCAACACAAACCTCCCATTAGAGAATAGTATGCAAGTATTTTCTTTAAAGATCATCCCTTAAACATGACTCAACATGATTTTTTATTTTCATATCGAACTAGCCACACTTGCAAGAATAATGAACTTTTGAAAAAGACTCAATCGAAAAATTAACTTATCCGAGTAAGGGTCAGGTCACTTCACTGTTATCCTAAATCGTGTCTCATATGACCTTTCACACTCTAATGTCAGTAGTAGGACTACCATTCCGCACGTGTTGGTCATTTTGACCACAGCGTTCAGGAACCTACCTGAGGCCTTTTTTGAGCCCATTTTTTACCTTTTTTGGACCTTTTTGGGCCTTGACCTTTTTGGTCCTTTACCTTTTTGGGCCTTGACCTTTTTTGCCTTTACCTTTTTTTCGACCAACCCTTTGGTCTTCCATGGGTCATTTTTGGCCCACGGTATATTTTTGAGAACCACCCTAATTTTTTTGAGAACCCTAATTTTTTGAAAAACCTAATTTTTGAGAACCCTAATTTTTTGAGAACCCTAATTTTTTTTGGCAACCCCTAATTTTTTGAGAACCCCTAATTTTTTGGCAACCCTAATTTTGGCATCCCTAATTTTTTCGCAACCCTAAATTTTTTAGCACCTCTTTTTCGAAAGAAAAGGGGTGCGCCCAAACGGTTGCGTCAGCACCCGTTGTACGTATCTACCTTCCCCTTTTTACGCCCCCTAATTTTTTTTCGACCGTGGGTCAATTTTTGCCCACGGTAATTTTTGATCTTCCTTTAGGGGCTTAGCCTCTTTTTTGATGTCTTTACCTTGTTTGACCACCTTGCCAGATACCATGGGTCAATTTTAGCCCACCCTAATTTTCAACCAACCCTTTGGTCTTCCATGGGTCATTTTTGGCCCACGCTAATTTTTTTTGCCACACTCGTGGCCCACCCGACACATATTTCGTTCCTAACTTGTACGCATGTATGGACCTACCCTAACTTGAACACCTACACACGTGCGCGTGCACACACACACACACACACACACAACACACACACACACACACACACACAAACAACACACACACACACTATCACACTTACCCTTACACTTATACACACATTCACTAAGACACACTTACATTTACCCATATACACTTACATTTACACTTATTCACACGTACAAACACACGACCAACCCTTTGGTCTTCCATGGGTCAAATTTGACCCACGGTAATTTTTGGGCTTCCTTTAAGGGCTTAGCCCTATTTTTTGACGTCTTTACACTTGTTTGACCATGATATCGTCCTTAAACCTTGCCATAATAACCATGGGTCATTTTAACCCACGCTAAACATTGGATGGCTTTGTGGTTCCCAAATCACCGTAAGAAGTACCTAGGGATGTTCTATTAGTGTTCTATGAGTATTAGATGAGTGCCAGGTGAGTGCCAGGTGAGTGCCAAGTGAGTGCCAATGAGTGCCAATGAGTGCCAAGTGAGTGCCAATGAGTGCCAAGTGAGGTGCCAATTAGTGCCAAGTGAGTGCCAACATAGTGCCTGAGGTGCTCTTTACGTTATTTTTTCAAGCCTTTTGTCTAGTCTCTCTCCCTGAGCCTACGAATTATAGCCCTAATTAGGGGTGGTCTACCACCTAGTAATAAAGGTATGAGGAATCGAGTTGAGTGTAATATTTATACAAGCTGCTAGCTAATGCTTCCTACTATGATGTTTAGTATTTTTATAACACTTATAATCACTTACACTCTCCATAGACACTTACATTAAACCAATATACCAACTTACACTCACACCATCACACAGGTACACTTACACTCACACACTCGATATTTTAATGCCTCAGCATTAATGCCCCAACATTGATGGCTCAGCATTAATGCCTCAGCATTTGATGCCTCCGCATTAATGTCTCAGCATTGATGCCTCCAACTGTCCTGAGGTTTCATCTTTTGACTGACTCATCTTTGATGACGTCATCTTTGCATACCATATACTTATATTGATGATGCTCCATCTTGATGAAGCACCTTATGATGGCTTCATCTCTTCCCAATCATAGAACAGAGTTAATAATTAATGTCTTCCCAAAAGTTCAATATTAGCACCTCACCTAGTGAGCGCAGCAAGCTCCCCTCCCCGCAAGAGGGATGGGGCCCCGGTTGCTAACCCACTAGGTGCACCCGCTCCGCTGCGAAATGAAAAATATATATACTTATAAGTCATTTCATTTTATTTCTATATAAACATTTTTTTCAAACACAAAGATATAATTTCAGTTTCAATTATACTACACGGAGTGCATTCATTTTTATTTCATACTTAAACATTTTTATTAAAAACATTTTCGCAACGCTAAAACTGTAACCTCATGGTATATCAGACCTAATTAATTTTAACACATATGAGTTTTTATTAACATTATTTTTACTTAATACTTTCTTCTACTTAATACTTTTTAATTTATAAATTTTTAAAAATTGTATGTAAGAAAAAGAAAATGAAAAATTTATTTTTTTTCCCCAGAAAGTTTGGGTTCCCTGATTAATATTAAAAAACATTCTATTTTTACTACAATTGATAACGTAAAATTTAATAAAAATATACTTTAGCATACCTTAAAGCAGTAAGCAGGTAAAACAATAGAGGTTTATTACCTAACACTAAAGGGGACTTTAGTATGCCATTTGTTTTTACTAGCTTTACTGCCTTTAACTTTCTGGCTTTAAACGCTTTAACTCAATGTTTTTACTGCTTTAACTTTCTGCTTTCTTGGTCTTTAACTCATGTTTTATTACTGCTTTAAACTCTCTGCTTTACTGTTTTAACTCTCTGCTTTAACTCATATATGATTTACTGTTTACTGCTTTAACTCATATATTTATTAACATTATGTTTTCTTTTAATATTTTATTTTGTTTTAATACTTTTTAATTTATTATTTCTATTTTTATAAATCGGTAAATACTTTTTCTATTTACGCTGGGTATGTAAAAGTTTTTTTATCAGACGTTTCGTTACACAAAACATTTTATTTTAAAATTGTACCGAAAGTTTTAATAAAACATATACTTTAACATACCTTAAAGCAATAAAGCAGTAAAACAATAGAGGTGTTATACGTAACACCTGGGGATTAGTAAATGACCTTTGTTTTTACTGCTTTACAATGCTTTAACTTTTCTGCTTTACTGCCTTTAACTCATGTTTTACTGCTTTAACTTTCTGCTTACTGCTTTAACTCATGTTTTAACTGCTTTAACTCTCTGCTTTACTGTTTTTACTTCTCTTCTTTACTGCTTTAACTCATATATTTTATTAACATTATGTTTTCTTTTAATATTTTTTTAGTTCAGTTAAAAAGAACTTCTTATGAATTAATTCCTATTTGATTTTATTGTTTTAAATAACATTAATGCTGTTAAATTTGTAATGGTAAGTAATAAAAACAAATTATAAACTTTAATACCATAATAAACATTTTATTTTAACATAAATTGTTCGTAAAATTTTTATTAATAAACATATACTTTAGAACCCTTAAAGCAGTAAA
>JABUQX010079755.1:10000-15000 GCA_015478945.1 Trachelipus rathkii
TGAGTGTGTGTGTGTGTGTGTGTGTGTGTGTGTGTGTGTGTGTGTGTGTGTGTGTGTGTGTGTGTGTGTGTGTGTGTGTGTGTGCAAGTGTAAGTAAATCTGTGTGTGTAAGTAAATCTGTGTGTGAGTGTAAGTAAATCTGGGTGAGTGTAAGTAAATCTGTGTCAGTGTAAGTAAATCTGTGTGTGAGTGTAAGTGTTAATGTAAGTGTTCTATGGACAAATGTAAGTGTCATAGTGCATGTGTGTGTAAGTGTCATAGTGAGTGTGTGTGTAGTGTGACAGTGTGTGTGTGTGTGTGTGTGTGTGTGTGTGTCCACATTTGTATAAGTGTAAATGTAGGTCTATGGGTAAATGTAAGTGTCATAGTGAATGTGTGTATAAGTGTTCTAGTGAATGTGTGTTTAAGTGTTAGTGTGTGTGTGTTGTGTGTGTGTGTGTGTGTGTGTGTGTGTGTGTGTATGTGTGTTCTAAATAATAATAACAATAGGCATGAAGTAAATAACACTAAGTATAATAAAAATAATAAAAATAAAAAAATAAAAATAATAAAAATAATAATAAAAATAAATAAAAATAATAATAAAATAAATAAAAAGTATTAAAACAAAATAAAAAACATAATGTTAATAAATATATGAGTTAAAACAGTAAAGCAGAAAGTTAAAACAGCAAAGCAGAAAGTTAAAGCAGTAAAGCAGTAAAGTTAAAGCAGAAAAACAGAAAGTTATAGCAGTAAAACATGAGTTAAAGCAGTAAAGCAGAAAGTTAAAAGCAGTAAAGCAGTAAAACAAGGCCTTACTACTTATCCCCTAGGTGTTAGGTAATAACACTCTATTGTTTAACTGCTTTACTGCTTTAGGGTTGTAAAAAATATGTTTTAATAAAATTTCGTACAATTTTTATTAAAATAAAATGTTTATATGGCCCGAAACTCTGTGTGTTTTTTTTAATTCTTACATTACAAATTAAAATAAAAAAAGTATAAACAAAAATAAAAATAGAAATAATAAATAAAAAGTAATTAAACAAAAATAAAAAATATAAGAAACATAATGTTAATAAATATATGAGTTAAAGCAGTAAAAAGCATAGGAGTTAAAACAGTAAAGCAGAGAGTTAAAGCAGTAAAACATGATTAAAGCAGTAAAGCAGAAAGTTAAGCAGTAAAACATGAGTTAAAGCAGTAAAGCAGAAAGTTAAAGCAGTAAAGCAGTAAAACAAAGGCATACTAATCCCTAGGTGTTAGTAATAACACCTCTATTGTTTTACTGGTTTACTGCTTTAAGTATGTAAAGTATATCATTTCGGTGAAATTTCGTACAAATTTTAATTCCTACATAAATTTTTTATATAACCGAAACTTTGCATGTATAATTGTTACATTATACAAATTAAAAATAAAAAAGTATAAAACAAAAAATAAAAAATAGAAATAATAAATAAAAGTATTAAAACAAAATAAAAAATATAAAAGAAAAAATAATGTTCATAAATATATGAGTTAAAGCAGTAAAAGCAGTAAAGCAGTAAAAACAGTAAAGCAAAGAGTTAAAACAGTAAAGCAGAGAGTTAAAGCAGTAAAACATGAGTTAAAGCAGTAAAGCAGAAAGTTAAAGCAGTAAAACATGAGTTAAAGCAGTAAAGCAGAAAGTTAAAGCAGTAAAGCAGTAAAACAAAGCATACTAATCCCTAGTGTTAGGTAATAACACCTCTTTTGTTTTACTGCTTTACGGCTTTAAGGTATGTAAAGTATATGTTTTTTTAATAAAATTTTCGTACAATTGTAGTAAAATATGAATGTTTATATATCAGACAACTCTGAATTCTTTTTTCTTCTTAACATACATTTTTAAAAAAATTTATAAATTAAAAAGTATTAAGTAGAAAGTATTAAGTAATAAATAAATGTTAATAAATATATGTGTTAAATAATAGGTCTGTAATGATTTACAGTTTTAGGTTCGCGAAAAATGTTTTTAATAAAAATGTTTAAGTATGAAATAAAAATGAAAGACTCGTAGTATATATTTGAAAAGAAATTCTTTGAAATGTTTAAGTATGAAATAAAAATGAATGACTTATAGTATATATATTTTTCATTCGCGCGGCGGGTCGCACCTGTGGGTGCGGGGCCTCCATCCTTTGCGGGGAGGGGGCTTGCTGCGCCCTGGTGGGTAGCTTATGAACTAGGGAAGACATTAATATTAACTCTGTTCTATGATGTGGGAAGAGATTGAGCCATCAAAGGTGATTTCATCAAAGATGAATCATCAATAATGATGGTATTCAAAGACGACGTCATCAAAGATGAGTCATCAAATTTTCGATGAAACAAGAAGTTTTGAGGCAATAATGCTGAACATAATGCGGAAGGCATCAATGCTGAGGCATTAAAGTTGAGGATCAATGCTGGGGCATTAATGCTGAGGCATCAAAATATTGAGTGTGTGAAGTGTAAGTTATCTGTGTGTGGGTTGTGGAGTGTAAGTGTATAATGGTTTAATGTAAGTGTCTTCGGCGATCACAAGCATATACGCGTGATAAATATGCGTGAACATCTGGTCACGCATGTTGAGCCCCCACATTCCCCTAAAAAAGGCAAAAGATTGAAATACTACGGCGATCGATTCCTCATACCTTATTAACTAGGGGTAGACACCCATATTAGGGCTATTCTAGGCTCAGGGGAGGCTAGAAAGGCTTGAAAAAAAGTGGCACTCAGTTGGCACTATGTGACACTCACTTGGCACTATGTGGCACTCACTGGCACTCATTGGCACTCACTTGGCACTTCATTGGCACTCATTGGCACTCACTTGGGACTCATCTGGCACTCACCTGGCACTCATCTAATACTCAATAGAACACTAATAGAACATCCCTAGGTACTTCTTACGGTGATTGGGAACCAACAAAGCCATCAAAAGATAGCGTGGTCCAAAATTGACCCATGGTATATGCAGGTTAAGGACGAAATATCATGGTCAAACAAGGTAAAGACGTCAAAAAATAGGTGCTAGCCATTACAAGGAAAGCCCAAAATTACCGGTGGGTCAAATTTGCCATGGAAGGACCAAAGGGTTGCCGTGGTGTTTGTACGTGTGAATAAGTGTAAATGTAAGTGTATATGGGTAATGTAAGTGTCATAGTGAATGTGTGTAAAAGTGTAAGTGTGTGTTGTGTGTGTGTGTGTGTGTGTGTGTGTGTGTGTGTGTGTGTGTGGTGTGTGTGTGTGTGTTGTGTGTGTGCACGCGCACGTGTGTAGGTGTTCAAGTTAGGGTAGGTCCATACATGCGTACAAGTAGGAACGAAATAGATTGTGAAACGGGTGGCCACGAGGGGGCACAAAAATTAGCCGTGGGCCAAAAATGACCCATGGAAAACCAAAGGGTTGGTTGAAAATTAGGGTGGGCTAAAATTGACCCAGGTTACTTGGCAAGGTGGTCAAACAAGGTAAAGACATCAAAAAAGGGCTAAGCCCTAAAGGAAGATCAAAAATTACCGTGGGCAAAAATTGCCCACGGTCGAAAAAATTAGGGGCGTAAAATAGGGGGGAAATACGTACAAGGTTGCTGACGCAACCGTTTGGCGCACCCCTTCTTCGAAAGGTTGCAAAAATTAGGGTTGCCGGAAAAAAATTAGGGATGCCAAAAATTAGGGTTGCCAAAAATTAGGGTTTGTTCTCAAAAAATTAGGGTTCTCAAAAAATTAGGGTTCTCAAAAAATTAGGGTTCTCAAAAAATTAGGGTTCTCAAAAAATTAGGGTTCTCAAAAAATTAGGGTTCTCAAATACCGTGGGCCAAAAATGACCCATGGAAGAACCAAAGGGTTGGTCGAAAAAAAGGTAAAGGCAAAAAAGGTCAAGGCCCAAAAAGGTAAAGGACCAAAAAGGTCAAGGCCCAAAAAGGTCAAAAAAGGTAAAATTTGGGTATATATATCCTCAGGTAGGTTCCTGAACGCTGTGGTCAAAATGACCAACACGTGCGGAATGGTAGTCCTACTACTAATGTCATCTTTAGGTTTTAGAGGCTTACTGTTTGTTCTATATATCTACTGTCCATTTGAACGAAAACAAAAATCATGTTCTCACTTTTCAGTATTAGAGCTTTGTCACTTTCCTCTTCCTTTTTCTGTCAATACCTTACATTCTTAGACAGACTAACAAGGAAAAAAGAACACTCGATAAAATATAAATCCAATATTTCAATACTTCTAGAAAAGAAATATCATAAGCTTTCGAATAAAGTTCAGATAAGGGAATAAATTTTGAAGCACCTTTGAATCTTCCTTGTACCAAATACTAGTATTCATTGGCTACAAAAAAAAAAAAAAATTTATTCATTGGCTACAAAAAAAAAAATTTTATTCATTGGCTACAAAAAAAATTTTTTTTATTCATTGGCTACAAAAAAAAAAAATTTTATTCATTGGCTACAAAAAAAATTTTTTTTTATTCACTTGGCTACAAATTTTTTTGTTGTTGTTTTAGCTTCTGTCTACTCTAACTAGTACAAAGGGTTTTTAAACCTTTAAATCGTTTGTTTTATAGATCAGAAACCCCATGATGTGGTGGCTAAATGGTTGTTAATAAGACATACAACAATGTCTGGTTAGAGGTTGCTAATAAGACCTACCACAGTTTGGTTAATGGATGTTAAGAAGACCTACTACAAAATACAGTTTATGATTGGGAATAAAAACAACCACAGAGTTTGGTTTATGATTGTTAATAGGCCCTACAACAAAGTCTGATTGGTTAATGGTTGTTAATATGATCTACAACAAAATCTGGTTAATGGTTAATAATAAAACCTACCAAAAATATGGTAAATGATTATAATTGATACGAGCTAACCCAAGTCTAGTTAAGGGTTGTTTTTAATATATATATAATAATATATATATATATATATATATATATATATATATATATAATAATATAATATATATATATATATATATATATATATATATAATATATATATATATTATATAATA
>JABUQX010079755.1:22500-25368 GCA_015478945.1 Trachelipus rathkii
TTCTCTATAATTGGAAAGGTCATATATATATATATATTATACTATATATATATATATATGATATATATATATATATATATATATATTTATATATATATATATATATATATAACAAAATTATATATATATATATATATATACTATATATATATGATATAATTATATATATATAGGACCTGTTAATGTTTTAAGACTCCGTCAGTTTTGATTTTTTTTTGTTTTTTTTTATATATTCTAGTTAATGATCCTAACAGTCAATTTAAGGGGTGACGGACATGATCAAAAATATATAGGATCAGTTACGTTTTACGACTCTTCAGTTTTTAAATTTTTTTTTTTTTTTTTAACTAAAGGAATACCAGGGTAAACCGCAAAGATGCAGGAGGTCGGGGTCTCTCGCCTTCCGGGAACGACAGGGTAGGACTATTTTCCCCCTCCGGGGAGGGTCTCCGGACCCCCGCTCTTTTGGTATTTGGGTGTCGCGGGGTCCTCGCGCCCCTCCCCTACGGGGGTATGGAAAACGTCGCCCCTCTGTCCCGTCGGCTCGAGCCCCTAATTTTTAATTACTTTTTTAAGTTTTTTTTAATTTTTTTTTTAAATTTTTTATAAATTTTACGATATGTTTCCAAATATGTGAATGTTTTTTCTATAAGTTGTTGTGGGTCATAAGAGTTTCCACGTATGAAAAAAAAAAATTTTTTTGTTTTTTTGTTTTTTACATTTTTATAATCAACTTTATATGCTAATTCTTATATCTGAATTGTTTTTACATGTAAGTGTCGTACTTCGAGATTTTTAAAATTTATTTGATTAAATGTGATTTTTAATAATTATTTAAAATATTTCGAATTTTGAATCATCTAACTCACTCAACTTAAATCATTTTTAGTACCAAAGTTTGGTAATATGATAAAAAAAAAAAATAAAAAAAAAAAAAATTGACGGAGTCTTAAAACATACAAGGGCCTATATGGCTATCATACTATATAATATATATATTAATATATATATATATATATATATATATATATATTATAATATATATATATATATATATATATATATATTATTATATATACTTATAAATTAAACAACATATAATATATTATATTTTTTTTTTTTTTTTTTTTTTTAGCAGACATCACCACCGCTCACGGGCAAAAGCCCTATTCAGGAGGGGGTGTTAAAATCAAACAAAACTATCAACTACGCAATCATCGCAGATGAGCCAGACGCGGCCTTAAAGTGAGGGAGATTAAATTGAGTAGGAAACAGAAGATGGAAGAGAAATTCCCACAGAACAGAGGTGGCGGAAAGAAGGAGGCAAACCACAGCGAACTGGTCTGGAGTTGCTAATATCAACACAAACTCATGTGCCGACACAGCAACCTTTGTGCTACGAGGGCGTCTAAAGGAGGTGGCAACGCGAGTGGAAAGCTCCTCGAGCACTGCCCGCTACGGTATATAGAAAAGAGATAAAGCACCAACATCACGCTGCAAAGATAGAGGGTCAAGTGAGCTAGAAAGAACAAGACAGTTTATAAGTATTTTGCCTTTGACTCGACCTATCCAAAAGCCGGTTGAAACCTGAGCCCCCCCAGATATGAGAGCAGTACTCCATACAAGGGGCGGCATGAGGCCCTTGTATAACTGGAGTAACTGTGGAGAGAGAAAAGTCTCGCAGTCTAAACAGAACTTCCCCAGTTTCTTTGAGGCCGCCTTAGCAACCATTTTGATGTGAGGTTTCCAAGACATTTTTTTGTTTATGTTAAGGCCAAGGATGTTTATATTGTCAACAGGAGAGAGGAGAGAACCGTCGAAAGAGATAGGAAAGTTAGAAGGTGTTTTAGAGAGGGAGATTTGAAGAAGTTGAGTTTTAAAGATTGAATTTTACAAGGTTGAAGACGACCCCACCCGGAAATTTCTATCCAGATCAGCGAGAATAGAATCGGAAAGATTAAGACGAGAGGCAATTCTAGAAGTAAAGAGGGAGCAGAATTGAAATGAGTTGAAGAATGAAGGGTCGAGTCTCGGCATATGAGTGAATAGAGTAGATGTGCAGGTGAGAAGAATCATTAATGAAAAGTAGGAATAAAGTAGGCAGTAAGACAGAACCCTGAGGAACACCCCATTGACAGAAAGGAAGAAGAAGTCGCCCCATCAACAACAAGCCGATATTGAGCGATTGAAAAGAAACTAGGACATAAGTAACAAAGAGAAAGGAGGAAACGCCAAGGAGGGGAGCTTTGGAGAGGCAGTGACGCGTGCCTACCCGGTCAAATGCTTTGGATATTGTCAAGCGCCACCACGCAAGTCTCCCCGTAGTTCCTAAGGGCGGAAAACCATAAATCGGTTACATAGGAAAGTATATCACCAGTAGACCTCGAACGCCGAAAGCGTCTGTCGATTCGGAAAGAAGAGATGCGATTTCCAGATGGTCTAAGAAGTGAGAGTTGAGAAGGGTTTCAAAGATCTTAGATGAAATACAGGTGAGAAGGCTATAGGGCGATAGTTAGAAAGGATCAGAGCGGCTTCCTTTTTTCGGAAATAGTTGGACATGTGCGTGCTTCCAACAACTGAGGGAAAGTGTTAGTATTTGAGCATAGAGAATATAGTTGAAAAAGGGGCGGGGATAGCAGGCTCGGAAGCACACTCCCTCAAACCACGGGGAGGAATGCCCATCCGGGCCCCGCCTCCTAACGTTCATAGAACTCAGGAGCCCATGCACCCGATCAAAATGTAATTACAGGCAAAGACATAGGAAACCTGAGAGGAAGAAGGTGGAGGAGGAGGAATGCCAGAACGTCCAGGGTTGAGTTAGAAAAAAAAATAGGAGGCCGAGAGATTGGCCTTTTCAGTTGGAGAGTT
>JABUQX010079757.1:0-5000 GCA_015478945.1 Trachelipus rathkii
GCATACCCAGATGCTTAAAACAATTCAACTTGTCTCTACTCTCTCTCTCTCTCCTCTCTACTTCTCTCTCTCTCCTAATTCTCCCTCTATCTCTCTCCTCTCGATCTCTCTCCTCCTCTAATCATGAAGAAGTCTCTCTTCTCTCTCTCTCTCTCTCTCTATATATATAAGAATATAATATATATATATATATATATATAAATAATAATTTATATATATATATATAATATATTATATATATATATTTATATAGTAATATATACATATATAATATATTATAATATAATATATATATATATTATAATAATAAATACTATTATATATATATATATTTAATATAAGATATAATATATATTATATATATATATTAATAAATATATATAAATATATATATATATATATAATATTTAATATATATAATATATAATATAATATATATCTTATATATATAATATTATATTATATTATATATATATAACTATAGCGTTTACAGATAACTAAAGAGAGCCACCTTATTATACATAAATCCAGCCTTAGGCTAAGAAGAGACTTGTCCCAAACATTTTCGTTTAAATGTCTGTATTCGAGAATCAATTATTATTATCCATTTTCGAGTGAAATATTTGAGCTACAAGAAGAGCCATTTCTTAGACATCAATACTATTCTTAAAAATGATTTTAATACAGATCCGGTGAAACAGAAAAAGTCTTTCAAATTGTATGAAACGGATTTGAGCTGGTAATTTAGTTAATAAAGTTCAGTACGTTTGTATGAAGTCAGCAGTTCGAGTTTACGAAATAATAATTCTAATAAGAAATGAAGATTTTGCATTTCTGAAGTCAATATCTGAGTAAATATACAGTTAATGCTCTCAAATTAATGTTTTACGAATCAAGATTCAAATTTTTATATATTGATGCAGTGCATTAAACTTTTTGTAATGGAAGTTTTCGACCATTCCTACAAATTTGCTGACACGAACATTTTGAAGAAAGAACCTTTAATTGTTGGAATATATTCTCCTCCAAGACCACCTAGTAATAATTGTCTATTTTTTCAAAAGTAAATTAGCTTTATAGCTTACGAATATATATCTTTGTATGAAAGTCCATGGGGGGAATATAAAGTATCCTCGATGACTCTGTTCTTGCTGTGTTTCATGAAATTTGTACAAAATCCTTCATTAAGTATTTGTTCCAAAGAACTCTGTGAAATAGGATATTTGGTGTGTGATATATTCTTACTCAACTGCCTCCACTGTAAAGATTTCTATAATTTTTCTACAGTTGAGGCAAAAATCTGGTCAAAGATTGATTAACAAAAAACATGAAACTAAAATCATATAATTTTGTAAGATAAATAGATATTTGTTTTGAACTGTTTTCACCATTGTATAATGTTGTCAAATGATCTTAAATTCCTTTTTCAAAAGCATCTCTCTGTCAAGTGCTTGAAATTGTTTTTGATCTATAACACCATCTGGTTTCGAGTAAACATGAGTATACACTAAATTATAACTAAGGAAATAATCTAGACTTTTCAAATATCTTTGCCTATGATTACTAAGCATTGCATTAATTGGAGAAAAATTTAAAAAAATTCAACAACCTACTATTCTTTCTGAAACTTTACATAATAACTTACATGGATCAACCGTATAGCACGTGCACCAAATGAGCAGATTAAAATTTTATGATCTCTGTAAAGTTTCTAACCAGCCTATATTAATGTAATCTCATATGATGGGAACAGCTTTTGTGCAGCTGTTTACACATTGTCAAAGCATCATTATAATTTATAACTTCTTCTACGCAATTATAATATCTTTACAACATGAATTCCGTTTTTTTTTCATCGATATATTTGTACTGATATGACCTTATTACATAGATAATTATGAGTAGTAACCACAGTCTATTCATTTGCCATGTACAGATATATTACGGGCGTCCTTCTCAAATCTACATTTGAAATTACGAATTCTTGCAAAAAGATCCAATTAGTGAATATTTGTCATTCTCGAATAGTATATGAAATCTGTGAAATGGAATTGTGAATTTTCTTTAGAACGATTATTTGTGGAAGAAATACTGTCCTTATTTTGCAAAAGAGCTTGACAATTATCCTGGAAATAATATCACACTTATTATAATACTTATTAACTTCTTCATAGGACCCCTTAGTGTACATCTTGCTTACGATATATAAAACAAGCAGTCCAAAAATGGTTTACGTAATTTATATTTTTTTTAAAAGGTATTAAGAATGCTCTCTCTATTGTACTGGTATGTTCGTGCAACATTCGATATGGAACATCACCAAAAAGTCTTTAGGTATTATAAAGCTTTGGCAATGGGCCGTGAGAATAAGCATGATGCATTGAATCACCATATATATAATTTCTAAAATTAAGAACTGCGCGAGCATCTACCAGGCACTGAAAGTAGTTACGGGTCAAACAAGAAACAGTAATAAACAGTTTTCATGTAACAAATACAATTCCAATACTTTACCACAAATAAGCCAGTTAAATGATTATTCAGTTACCATCTGTATAAAAATGACTCTGTTTCCCCCTTACATAACATTATATCGGCAATGGACTGACCATTTTTTATAATGATTTATTTTTTCAGCGATAATTTCTTCTGCAAATTCGTTTGTTTTAAATGATATAATGTCGAATGCTTGTTATCTATTTTTAAAGATAATCAATGATATAAACATTTTAAACTATAAGATAAAAAAGCGCAATATAAAGATTTTAACAATGAATAAAACAATATAAATCGCCAAAATCTAATATTTACATAAGAAAAATTCTTGCCCTGTGGCAACATGAAAATTTATGCAATAGAGATGCCATAGGTAACAAAAATAAACAATTTTAAAGCTAATTAAAAAATATAATAGTATATATATATATATATATCATATATAGTATAGTATATATAATATGATATATATATAAATATTATATATATTATTATATATATATTATAGACTTAGGTAGGTATTATATATATATCGATATATAAAATATATATGATTAAATATATATATAATATATTATAATATATAAAAAAAAAAAAAAAATAGATATAGATAAATATATATATTATAAATTTAGTAGTATAATATTTAGGTTTATGACATATATATATAAAATATATAATTATATTAATATAATATAATATTGATATAAAGGTATAGATATATAATACATATATATAATACATAATATATATATATGATAGTATATTAGTATATTATATATATATTATATATATAATATTAATATATATTTAATAATATATATAGTAGTAATATATATATATATAAATAAAATATAATATATATAATATATAAAATATGATATATTATAAACATTTTCCACGCAGTAAAAACACAATGTGGTACGCGGTGCGTGCGTTCTCTCTCTGTCTCCGCTTTTTGAAAGGAGCACGAATAGAGTCACGTTTTTATTGATTGAAACATAAGATTTTCTTTTTTTTGATTTTGTTTCTTGTTTTATAATTTTTACATAACTTTATATTATATTATGTATATTTTATCACCACTCCATCAATTGACAAACTTTTTGTCACACAAAAAAAAAAAAAATAAAAAATAAAAAAATAAAAAATAAAATTATCGTAACGTTAATAAATTATAACCTCGTCGATCATTTTTATGATTGTTACTCGAGCTAAATAAAGCAAGAGCAAACGAAGTTATAAAAGAGTTCCTGAATATAATAAATATAGATATATATATATTATATATAATTATATATATGATATATATATATATATAATAATATATAATATATATATAACTATAAATTTATAATAAGATATAATATAATATATATTATATATAAAATAAATACTAATAATTATATGATAATATAATAATATATATATATATAATATTATATGTGTAATTAATATATGTATATATATATATAGTATAGTATATATATATATAAGTAGTATAATTATGATATAATAATATATACAAATGGCGAATCCATAAATGATATGCTCATGACTAGCATGGAGTGTTTAACATTATTGAAATGATCGAACAGGGAGTGCATACATTATGAAACGATCGAACGTTAATAAAATATTTCCTAAAATTCTCTTACTTTTTATCTTATTTTTATTATATTTATATTCACACTCAATATAATAGGCACCATAAAAAAATACCGAGGTTATCATTAAGAAAAATAGTGCTATTTTTAAGTTACATGTTCACGAAAATTTCTAGAAATAAGTATAACCTTTTTCTAAATTTTATTACCTGAATATATAGATCTTGGAAACTAACGTCATAGAAAGGAGCAGATGTTTTCATTATATTACATCACCTTGTGAAGAAAATGTTTAGCTTTGGTAGTTATCAAAGAAGTTATCTAGATCTGTATTACAATATTAAGAAAATGTACGACCCTTCGATATTTGTGTTATACTACTTTGATACCTTTTCTTTCAAATGTTTTCGAATCTTTCTTAAGTGATGGATTTTGGAACTATTTAAGTTATTAAGTACATTAAAAGTACTCTCTCTCTCTTACCTCTCATATATATATATATATATATCTCTCTATATATATATACTCTCTATATCTCTTCTCTCATTTACCTCCTCCTTTAAGGACAGCTCATGAAACTTGACTCTCTACACAGTCCCATCTTTTTTCTGCTCAACTCTCTCGGCTCATAACGTAGCTGCTATGATCATTCACACAAGTTTTCTACTGGTAAAGTTTGTGAAAATCTTTTTTATTTCTTTTTTTTTCTCATTTTCTGATTAGTGCGCAGAAATGCAAATGAAAAAAAAAATTTTTTTTTAAATGGATTTGTAAATAAAAACAAGCAAAAAATGAAATTGATTAATTTTGTTTCATTTATAAAATAATAATGTTTTACTAGTTTATATTGTTTTATTTTATTATTTAGAGCTAATTTATTTACTAATAAGTCTTAAG
>JABUQX010079757.1:20000-25000 GCA_015478945.1 Trachelipus rathkii
CTTCCTTCTTACTAATTACCTCATTTCCACAATACCTATTTTTCTTGCACCATCAAACCCACAAATAAATACTATCACTTCTTCATTACAGCCAATGTTATGCAGATTTTCGAAGTATTCCTTCCACACTCTTCGCACCGCCATTTCTTCAATTACGACAGCACCATATATATATATATATATATATATATATATATATATATATATATATATATATATATATATATATATATTATATATATATATATATATATATATATATATATATATATATATATATATATAACTCTGCTATATATATGCTATATATATATATGTGTTTGTGTAGACTCTGCGGCGTTACAGGAATGTTTTTTTTTTTACTAGCTGTAAAATATTGCTTTTAAAGACACTAAATATGATAAAAAATCGAAATTTCATTTTATAACTTTTATAACACCTATAGGCGTAATTATGAGTTATACTGAAAGCAACCCATTTTCGCAAATTCTCATAAAATTATAAATGTTTTAAGTGGTCTTTACAAAAAAAAAAAAAAAAAGGTCGAAAAATAAACCTGGAAAAAGTTATAAGTCTCCAAATTTTATTATACTTTTCCAGACTCTTCTCTTTCACAAAACATACTGTATATAAGGTAATAGAAGTTAATAATGATGAGGCAATATTTTTATTATTTTTCCAACACTCACCGGTCAGGGTTACGGGGATCGGAGCTCACTGTAAGCAAACGTTCGTGTGACATGCATTTCATTTACCACTAAAACGAAAATAAATGTTATTTCCCAACAATCAAGGAAACAAATACAGAAAATAACTTGCTCTTATTATATAACAGGTCATATATATATATATATATATATTTATATATATATATATATATATATATATATATATATATATATATATATATATATATAATATATATATATATATATATATATATATATATATATTGTTCATGTCTATTATATGTGACTAATGTAGCCGAAGTCATTTTTTTTTCATTATTTAGGATATAGATCAAAATGGACAACAGCGCGCATAGCGAAAAAAGTTTGAACTTTTTTTCTACATTTATATAAGTTTATTAAAACATAGTATTAGTTGTGAATTTGTTTATTGAAACAATGGAAAGTGAAATAAATTATACACTAATATAAGTTTGGTTATGTTAAGTAAGGTTAAGTTAAGTTATGCTAGGTTACATAGATTTACATAAATAATTAGGACTTGTTTTTTTAATATTTTTTTAAGGTGTGAAGCTCTTTTATTACAGTAAAGTTTTATTTTGACTTTTATCAAATAAAAATGTGTTCGGATCCATGCAATCGATATGGATAAAACTCAGTCACGCATAATTGACAAGATGCTATATATATATATATATATATATATATATATATATATTTGTATATGTCGTATGTATACATATATTTCATATATATATATATATATAACAACCTTATCTACCTTTACTACTATATATATACTATCTATATATATATATATATATATATATATATGGCCTTTTGTATATGTCGTTGTATCACGCCTCCTCTTCTAACAGTTAAAGTTTATAGTTTCATGCAGATAGACTAATTCAGAAGTTTAATTACTGTAAACGATTTGCAGCTGATAGTCACTTAGCACTTGCGTACAGAGTTTACGACCACTCAACCGAGTGCTTGTAACAAACACTTTACTTGAAAACGTTAATACTAAAAACGTACGAAAGAAAATTCCTACAGATTTCACACTGTCTCGGATTCAGTGTCGATTCAGACTTTGAAGTGTACGGTTGTGTTATGCTAAATTTTTTTTTCCTATTCTCGCCGTTCTTTTCAATATGTGCATGTTAATTTCAGACAAGGATTTTATTTATCACAGTAAAATATAGTTCATATCTAAGGCAAAATATTACATGATATTTATACTATGTATAATTTTGCATAATAATTTATCTATTTTTATACGATAATAATTCTGAAACTAAATCTTTTTTATATATTTATTTACTTAACCATAAATTGGAATTTGTTTAAAGTTGTGGAATTCAAGTAATATTTATAAAACAGGAAAATAATAATAATGATAATAATAATAATAATAATAATAATAATAATAATAATAATAATAATAATAATAATAATAATAATAATAATAATAATAATAATAATAATAATAATAATAATAATAATAACAATAATAATAATAATAATAATAATAATAATAATAATAATAATAATAATAATATATAAAATAATAATAATAATATATATAGAATAATAATAATAATAATAATATCATATAAAATAATAATAATAATAATGAAAAGTAATAATAATAATAATAATAATAATAATAATAAATAATAATAATAATAATAATAATAATAATAATAATAATAATAATAATAATAATAATAATAATAATAATAATAATAATAATAATAATAATAATAATAATAATAATAATAATAGTGCTTGATAAAACAGTAGTAATTATAACAATAAATTTAATAATTTTGATGATGATAATTGTAATAATGGTGTAGTAGTAATATTATTTTTATTATTATTACTTTTAATAATAATAATAATAATAATAATAATAATAATAATAATAATAATAATAATATATAATAATAATAATAATAATAATAATAATAATAATAATAAGTGTAATTATAATAATGACCAACTTAGATAATAATAATAATAATAATAATAATAATAATAATAATAATAATAATAATAATAATAATAATAATAATAATAATAATAATAATAATATTAATAATAATAATAATTAAAGTATTGATAGTATTAATATTGAAACGAATAGATCAAAGAGATTGATGAATTTAGTTACTGCTAAAGTTAAATTGCAAAATAATAATAATAATAATAATAATAATAATAATAATAATAATAATAATAATAATAATAATAATAATAATAATAATAATAATAATAATAATAATAATAATAATAATAATAATAATAATAATAATAATAATAATAATAATAATAATAATAATAATAATAATAATAATAATAATAATAATAATAATGCAGCTGCTACTATTTCTACTACTATTACTACTACTTCTGCTACTACTACAACAACTACTACTACTACTATTATTATTATTACTATTATTATTATTATTATTATTATTATTATTATTATTATTATTATTATTATTATTATTGTTATTAATAATAATAATAATAATAATAATAATAATAATAATAATAATAATAATAATAATAATAATAATAATAATAATAATAATAATAATAAAAATAATAATAATAATAATAATAATAATAACAACAAAAATAATAATAAAAATAATTTGACATTTTACAAAGTGTACGTATAAATCCAGTGTTTTGCTAAAGTAAATATATATAAAGATAAGAAATTTACTTAATTAAAATTTTTATTTGAAATTAGAAAAAATACAGTGAAAAATTTCTCGCAAAATATTATTAATTTTTTTTATTAGGAATGTTTTGTTAGGACAATTACAATGCAAATGAAAATGTGGAAGTGTATTATGAATTTAATTATTAAAATACACAAATGCGAATGTGGATGCGGAATCTTATATGAGGATGATAAAATCTTCATTTAATATAAAAATATTTAGTATTATAGGTGTTGAAGTGTGTTTGGGTAATAATAATAATAATAATAATAATAATAATAATAATAATAATAATAATAATAATAATAATAATAATAATAATAATAATAATAATAATAATAATAATAATAATAATAATAATAATAATAATAATAATAATAATAATAATAATAATAATAATAATAATAGCATTAATGACAATATTAATATTAATATTAATATTAATATTAATATTAATATTAATATTAATATTAATATTAATATTAATATTAATATTAATATTAATATTAATATTAATATTAATATTAATATTAATATTAATATTAATATTATTATTTATATTAATGTTAATATTACTGTTAATAATAATAAGAAAAAATAATAATATTAACAATAACAATAACAATAACAATAATAAATAGCAATAACAATAACAATAGCTTAGTAACAATAGCTTAGTAACTAGTAATATTAACAGCCATCAAAAATATTAATAAATATATATGTAAAATAAAATATCATAATAATACATAAAATAATAATAATAAATAATATATAAATAAAATAATAATATTATAAAAATATATTTAATTACACAATATAATATATATATATATATATATACTTTATATATATATATATCTTTATATATATTATATG
The DNA here is from genome assembly GCA_015478945.1 of Trachelipus rathkii. NCBI lineage: Eukaryota > Metazoa > Arthropoda > Malacostraca > Isopoda > Trachelipodidae > Trachelipus > Trachelipus rathkii. The sequence goes on from JABUQX010079757.1 coordinate 24,316, forward strand.
TAACAATATATTTATTTATGTATTAATGTTTAATAATGTAACTAAATATGCATATATGTAAATAATAATAATATATATTATATATATATATATATATATATATATATAATAATAATATAATAATATGTATATATATATGTAATAATATATATATATATATATATATATATATATATATATATATATATATATATATATATATATATATATATATAGTATTTTGAGAATAGCATTTATAAAATTTTTATATAAAATCCCGACGAAAAGATCTAACAGAATATTGGTCAACTTTCTGGGAAAAAATTGATGTTTATAGTTATTTATTTATTGAGGTATATTTATATTCATTATTATTATCATATGTTGTTCATAGAAATTGAATTATTTAATACAAAAATTTAAGCTGACACTATTATATCTTAAAAAATAGCAATAACAAAGAAAGTTATAAGATAAATTTTAGTTTCAAACATTGGTAAGAGATTCTTACTGTATATATATATATATATACTATATATGCTCTCTATATATATATATATATGTGTAACAATAAATCAATATATCAATATGTATATATAGAGGAGAGAGAGGAGAGAGAGAGAGAGAGGGGAAAGAGAGAGACAGAGAGAGAGAGAGAGAGAGAAGAGAGAGAGAGAGAGAGAGAGAGAGAGAGAGAGAGAGAGAG
>JABUQX010079757.1:42500-52500 GCA_015478945.1 Trachelipus rathkii
ATGATTAATGAATTATAAATGTGAAGATTTCCAGGGTTTTGAAATCCAAGAAATTTAAGAAATTTTACCAGGATGCTGACATAAAAATATGCGCTATTTTCTTGGTGTCCTTCAATATAACTGTGAAACCAATTGCAAAGTTTTTCTAAAACTTGTTGTGAATTAAACTCTTCAGCTTTTTCAATCTTGGACCCTTTCAATATTTGTCGTATCTTATGCTTGTACTGAGTAGCATTATGTTGGGTCATCCATCCACCATTTAATGATGTTAAGAATGTAAAAAACTTGAACGATGCCAATACGGGATAATTCAAATTTTTTAGTTCTGTTGAGACCTCTTGAGATGTGTGCTCTTCTGTTTCCTGTGATTTTTTTTCTGGTTCCACATTTACCAAATTAGATTCAAATAAGGGAGATTTAGGGGTTCTCAAATTTGGCACTTGTGTTGACACTTGTTGACATAATTGATCTTCTGTTTCATGTAATTTATGTTGTGGTACCATACCATCTTTATAATTTGTTTCCATCACTGAAAAAGGCGATACTGGGTAAGTGGAAGTGTGTGCTTCTGTTTCCACGCAATTTTGGTATAACAGTAGTAAGTCTTCAGCTATCTCACATGGTTCATTATCTTTACTAGATTTTTGGTTGGACAAAGTTATAGAAGTTTTTTGCTTTGGAGCATGCGTATTAACAAACCTTCTATACATTGGATGGTTAACCTGAAATTTGTGAAAATATCGCAAATGTTTGTCCAATCTAGGATACGGCTGTGAATTTGCGCATTGTGGAAAAGGACATTTGCGACCTATTTTATCACTTAAAGGTTTACGTTTTCTTTTTTGTTGACAAATACGTTTCCGTTCATCAGGGAGAAGCCCATGAATTTTCAGATGTCTTGAGAGGTCTTTGTATTTGTTCTTGCAGATATCACAAAGCTTCCTGTCATCTATATCTTGAGCCTGCAGTTTATAGACTTGAGGATGATTCTGATTCTGATTGTAGCCTAGAAATTATATATATATATATATATATATATATATATATATATATATATATATATATATATATATATATATATATATATATATATATATATATATATATATATATATGTCCCTATATTTAGATGAAGAAAATATATATATATATATATATATATATATATATAGTGCTGTTACATAAAATGAGACCACCCCTTTTAGTTACATAAAAAAAAGACCACCCCGTATCTCAGCATATATGAGGTCTAGAACAAAAAAATTTGGAGAGCCCATTATCCAGATTGAATATGATTGGAAAAAAAGTGTTATATAATAATGGTTTGAAATCGATTTTTTGATTTTTGGGAAATTTTTTAAAATTTTCAAAATTTCACAATTTTTGGACCCATTTTGGTTGAGTTTTTTGGGGGTTTTCCATCGTTAGTTGTATTAAGAAACCTAGAAATTATTACCATATGTAGTTAATTTATGTTAGTCCCATCCTTGATCTCATCCCACAACAAATTTTGTGAAATTTTATGCAGCCCATCAACACACAGGGACCGTCGAACTGGGGTGTTAAAAAAAGACCACTGTTACATAAAAAAAAGACCACTTTCAAATTTTTTGAAAATTTGCAGGCATGTGCTCTACAACTCCTGTCAACATGCTGTAAGGTTGTTTTTTTCATTATGTTAGTATATACTTAAACTCAAGACACTTGTTCCAGCTTCTCACCATCTAACATAACCATACCGAGGACAGTCCTCACTCACAACCATAACCTTCCTCTTATCTACGTTTACTTTCAAACCCCTCCTTTTACACACTCTGTCAAATCTCTCTACCAATCTTCTGAAACTCTATTCAGATTCTCCACACAAAACCAAATCATCCGCATATAATAGGTAGGGCACCCTCCACTCACCTCCATTCTCTGTCATTCTAACACCATTTCCTGCCACCCCCATCTCTAATTCTTTCATAACCCCATCCATATACAAAGTTGAATAACCAAGGGGACATAGGTAACACATCCCTGCCTCACTCCGGTATTAATATTAAACCAATCACTTTTGACACCATTTATTATATATACCGTATATATATATATATATATATATATATATATATATATATATATATATATATATATATATATATATATATATATATATATATATATATATATATATATATATATATATATATATATATATATATATCTATATATGTGTGGGAGAAAGAATTGCCCACATCGTATGTCATGCGTGTCGTAGAAGGCGACTAAGGTACGGCGGTAGTTGGGTTGGCTGCCCACTACCACCACCTATCTCTTGCTAGGAATGCTGATGCATGCCTCGGAGATGATCGTGATCGCCGTAAACGGCCTTCTAATTTTTGGCGAAATTGTATGAATCGTATGAGTACATGGAATGTCAGAGAAATAAATGTTGACGAGATAGGTGATGGATGTAAATAAAAAAAAAAAAAAATAAAATATGCTCGCTGGGACTGAAACAAAGATGAAAGGAAACGGTGAAAATGAGTGATGTGGTGTGAAATGTGTGTGTGCTGGTGTGGAAAGGGGGAGAGAAGGAGTTGTAATTATGATGAAAATTAACATGACGTACAAACTATGAGCCTCATTTTGCTGTGTGTGAAACTCTAAAATTCTAATAGTTAAATATAAGTTTAGCGGTTAAATTAAAAAAGAAGCGAGGTTGAATGTACTAAAAGTAATTGATGAAGTTTCAAAAGAAAGATGTTTGGAATTTAAAAAAAAAAAAAAAAAAAAAAAAAAAAAAAAAATAATAATAATAATAATGTGCTTTATCCCCTATGCAGTGAATGGTGGAGTGAAGAATAAGATGCTATTATAAAAAGGAAAAAAGAAGTTTTTGCAAATTATTTAGCTATTAATATAGTCAGGCTACATGGGACGAATACAAGAGTGAGAAATGAAGTTAAAGTAAAATCTGCAAAGAGATGGGCGGAAGAACGATGCAGAGGAAAGAGTGTTGCTAATTATCATTAGAGAGTACACTATTTTGGAAAATTAACGAGGGTCGAAAGAAGAGAGAAGAAAGTTAATATTTAACGTTGGAGAACCAACACTATGAATGATCCTTTTCAAGAATAATAATAATAATAAAAATGTTTTTCAAGAATAAAAAAAAAAATCCTTTTAACGTGCTTTATTCCCTTTTCAGAGTGTAACACTACTGGAAATCGAACTTTGAGGCCAGCTATCCCAAACCAGCGCTACCAACGTGTTCGCAGTCGAGTTTTAATTCTTGCCCCCAAAAAGATAAAACTCCAACTGCTACGCGGATGATTGAACTAGCGTCCTCTCGCATGAGAGTCGGCGAGTCAACCTCCTACGCCACGAGGCGTTATATAATAATAATACTGTATAATTAAACTCAGTGGCCATACTTATTCATCCTCATACACTTCCATACACATCACTTTTGAATCATCATCATTTGCTTAAAACATTCAACTACGCTTGCTTTACCACATCATTCCAAATCTCACCATTTCCATTATCACACCCTCATACATCTCTTGCACTACTAGCCACAGCTTCCTTCAATTGTGTCCAGATTTGTTCAGTCTCATCTTGTTCACATTCAACCGATTTATTAACCAATTCTCCAACATACTTTTTATTACACAGTTGTTCACTAAACTTTTCACACTTGATTCCTCCTATTTCCATCGTTACCTCTTTACCTCTTTCGTCTCCATCCATACTCCTACTAACTTAATATTTAACCTTGACTTTTGCAAACTAAAATTTTAGCATTAATATTCTAGAACTCACACAAACATAATTCACTGCCACTCCTTTTCTCGACCTCTTAAGCATATACACATTTCACTCCATACCTTTAATCTTCACAGCTGATATGGTACTTTCATAAATGTTGAAATTGGTGAAGCAATAGAGTTTATGGAACATTTCAAAAATATCCATAACAATGCAGGAATGAGGATAGTGAATGTGTGCAGTTTGATAGTATAAAAAGAAACACCAAAAATACACAAACCTCTATTAATTTCAGTTAACCTCCCACTGTTTGTGCGGTCATTTTCGTTTGGAAAAACATATGGTACATTGAAGAAAGGCACATTCACAGTTGAACCTAGTAGTATAAATATATATATATATATATATATATATATATATATATATATATATATATATATATATATATATATATATATATATATATATATATATATATATATATATATATATATATATATATATGCTGCTGCTACTCTTGATGTATTATAACCCTATATATATATATACATATATATATATATATATATATCTGCTATATATATATCATCTTCCTCCTATCTTCAGATTGGGGGTGGGGTGTGTAGCATACACCAGAACTAAAGTAGTTCAAGAACATGACACAAATTGAGAACTCATCACAGTCAGAAAAATCCACCCTAGTGGTTTCACGAGACTGGGATGGACTCTCACTGTGGCATCTCTTCCATGTATTGTTCATTCCCTGGTTGAGGCCCACAACCATATCCCCTCACAAAACCCCGCTATTCACTCTTATTATGCACCTTTCTTCTCGCCTCTACCAAACTCGCATTCCTCTAATTGAAGCATTCCTTTACTGACTCAATTCACTTGTTCTTCTTTCTCCCAGCCAGTTGATTTCCAACACACTCACCACAATACATCAACTTTACCAACCGACTATCATCCATCCATGACCAAACCATCTCAATGTACTCATTTATTTTCTCATTTACTCCTTTTTTGTTTCAACACAATTTAACTCCCTAATGCACTCACTCCTCATTTTATCAAATCTTCTCACACCTAACACGCTCTAAGATTGTCTACTTCCAAATCCATTCAATCACCATCTCACCTCCATTATTGATCATTTCATCAGTAATTCCATCTATGCGTATTATACATAAGGTATAAGTAACATATATGGGGTAAATATAAAATAGACTTGTGGTAAGTTATGATAATAAAATCTATCACAAATTTCCCCAAGTCACCAACAAAGTATGATACACCCAACATTTTTTTGGGGAAGCATAGATACTACACATTCTATTAACTGGTAGATTGAACCCCACCTACCACATTTTACCCCAATTTTGGTTCAGAAAAGTCATAGGAATATTTCTTAAAATATCACTTTTCTAAAACCTCAAGTTGAAGTTTTTGGGGGTAAAAAATGATGTTACAAAAATGGGTGTCATATCTAGCATAGTTTATGAAAATAGATGTTACTTACAAATGTTATGGTTAAAGGGTTGGGCTATTAGAATATATCTGTTACAAAGCTTAATCTAGTTTTCTTCATATTATTATATGACAATCATTTTTGACATTAAATGCCCTTATACTTATTTAAATCATCAGAACAGAGAAATAATAATAAAAAAAGATGCAAAGCCATATAGGTAGTTATAATCACTAGAATTCAGATTTTTATCTTCTAACTTAAAAAAAATTACTTACTTTTATTATTAATTCCATGAGTATTTTCAACATAGCCATAAATATTGACACTACTGGTCTTCTCATCGAAGATAATTGTGACAGTGTCCATTGCATCTGAGGTATTATTAATTTAATAGTTTAACTTTTAAAAAATTAATATATGCTGAAAAAAACATTATTTATATATATATATATATATATATATATATATATATATATATATATATATATATATATATATATATATATATATATATTGTTTATACAATATATCTTTTTAATATCTCTATATATATTAGTGATGTGCCAGAACTGAATCATTGGCCAATACCAATACTCTCATTGATGCTACTGCCAATACCTATACCAATACTGGAATTTCAGCAAATACCAATACTTCCTATTTAAAGATATTATGTATGAAAAAGACCACCTATTATTTATATTTTATAAACTTCTTTAATGGAAGTTTCAAGAGCATTACCATATTGTAACTTTTTTTTTACATAAGGACTGACCCAGTATTGACACATTTTGGCCAATACCCTTTGGGAGCCAATACCAATAGCCGGAAAAATAAAGCTAATTACGACTCACCTTGGAGGGGTGAATCGGACCACCATTAAGGGGTGAATCGGACCATCTGTTTAAATTTCTCTTTTACATATAAATTCAATTTTATATTTTAATTTTTACTTATAATAATTGTTTATCATATTAAAATTATTAAGTAATAAAAATGTCAATAGCGATACATAAAATAATAAAAATAAGGTGGTCCGATTCACCCCTCTCCGCTCAAAAATTTTGACACTTTTTGGAATTCGTATTTTTTATATAAATTTCATTTTTTATTTTAATTTTCACTTAATATAAGTAACTATTATTATATTAGTAACTATTATATTTAAATTAATTATACGTAATAAAAATGTCAATAATAATACGTAAAATACGAAAAACAATGGTGGTCCGATTCACCCCATCATCAATTTTTACGGTGGGGTGAATCAGACCAAGTTAGGCCCCATGATTTAGCCACTAATACTGTTTGGAACAAAAATTTACTTTGCCAGTTTAAAACTAACATACTCGAGTGTATACACTGAACAAATAATTAAAATCCATCCACAATTTTTCATTTTATAACAAAGTTAAAAAAACTCACATTTTTTAAAAGTGAAATTCTATTGAAGGGCATAAGTAACTATTATTATTTATATTATAAAAAAAAAAAAAAAAAAAAAAAAAAAAAAAAAAAAAAAAAAAAAAAAAAAATTATATTTAAATTAATTATACGTAATAAAAATTTCAATAATAATACGTAAAATACGAAAAACAATGGTGGTTCGATTCACCCCATCATCAATTTTTACGGCGGGGTGAATCAGACCAAGTTTCAAGAGCATTAACATATTGTTACTTTTCCTTTTTTTTTTTTACACAAGGAATGAACAGTATTGACACATTTTGACCAATACCTGTCCTAAGTACCCAGCACCTTTAGGAGCCATCGCAATACGGAAAATAAGAAAGCTCATTCAGCCTGACCTTGGAATCAGGGTCTGAATATCTGTTAAATTCCTCTTTACATATGATTTGTTTATATTTCCCAATTTTTACACTTATAATAATTGTTTATCATATTAAAATTAGTAATAAGAAAGTAATAAAATATCATGATGCATAAAATAATAAAAATAAGGTGGTCCGATTCACCCCTCTCCGCTCAAAAATTGACACTTTTTGGAATTCGTATTTTTTATATAAATTTCATTTTTTATTTTAATTTTCACTTAATATAAGTAACTATTATTATATTTAAATTAATTATACATAATAAAAATGTCAATAATAATACGTAAAATACGAAAAACAATGGTGGTCCGATTCACCCCATCATCAATTTTTACGGCGGGGTGAATCGGACCAAGTTAGGCCCCATGATTTAGCCACTAATACTGTTTGGAACAAAAATTTACTTTGCCAGTTTAAAGCTAACATACTCGAGTGAATACACTGAACAAATAATTAAAATCCATCCACAATTTTTCATTTTATAACAAAGTTAAAAAAACTCACATTTTTTAAATTTTGTACCCTTATTTATTATATTTTTTAAAAATATAAAAACTCTCTAGAATTAATGATGATCTAAATAAAACTTGTAGTAGCTACTACTACCGCATGGCTATTAAATGAGTGAAAATTTTTTATTTTTTTTTGTTTTGCATTTTTATTTAGAATTGAATGAATCACTTTGCCCCCTCTAAAGCGCGGGCACTCACCGCCAGTTGCCATATATATATATATATATATATATATATATATATATATATATATATATATATATATATATATATATATATATATATATATATATATATATATAATTATATATATATATATATATATGTAGCATTATGCTTAAGTGACCACTTTATATAACTTCTTCTCCCAACTTTCCCCTAATGCACTTTCTGGAATTTTTTTTTCTAAAATTCAAGGCCATATAGTAGGTAATAAGCACACACAAAAAAAATAATGTAATTCTAATAATAATAGTTTCATTAAAGTTTAAATAAAGCTCATTCAGCCTGACCTTGGAGGGGTGAATCAGACCACCATTGAGGGGTGAATCGGACCATCTGTTTAAATTCCTCTTTTACATATAAATTCAATTTTATATTTTAATTTTTACTTATAATAATTGTTTATCATATTAAAATTAGTAATAAGTAATAAAAATGTCAATAGCGATACATAAAATAATAAAAATAAGGTGGTCCGATTCACCCCTCTCCGCTATATTGACACTTTGGAATTCGTATTTTTTATATAAATTTCATTTTTTATTTTAATTTTCACTTAATATAAGTAACTATTATTATATTTAAATTATATACATAATAAAAATGTCAATAATAATACGTAAAATACGAAAAACAATGGTGGTCCGATTCACCCCATCATCAATTTTTATGGGGAGAGTGAATCGGACCAAGTTAGGCCCGTGATTTAGCCACTAATACTGTTTGGAACAAAAAATTTACTTTGCCAGTTTAAAGCTGCATACTCGAGTGAATACACTGAACAAATAATTAAAAATCCATCCACAATTTTTCATTTATAACAAAGTTAAAAAAACTCACATTTTTAAAGTGAAATTCTATTGAAGAGCATTTTGTACCTTTTTTATTATATTTTTAAAAATATAAAAACTCTCTAGAATTAATGATGATCTAAATAAAACTTGTAGTAGCTACTACTACAGCGTGGCTATTAAATGAGTGAAAAATTTTTTTTATTTTTTTTTATTTTTTATTTTATTTAGAGTGGACTGAATCACCCCTCTAAAAAAGGGCCCAGTCACCGCCTGACCTTTATATATATATATATATATATATATATATATATATATATATATATATATATACCTTATATATATATATATATATATATACTGATGCTTTTAAAGGACAAGTTTGTATATATATATATATTTATGCACTTGTCCTTTAAAAGGAAGTTACATAAAGAGACATGATATCGAAAATCGCAGAACTCTGCTCGTGCAGCTCTGCAGTGTCACATGTTAGCTAAAACTCCAATAGAAAGATCGCGAGAGTTACCACAAGTTGCTTTTTTTTTATGTTAATTTTTATATATTAATTTAATTTTTTTTTTTTATGCACTTGTCCTTTAAAAGGAAGTTACATAAAGTGACATTATATCGAAAATCGCAGAACTCTGCTCGTGCAGCTCTGCAGTGTCACGTGTTAGCTAAAACTCCAATAGAAAGATCGCAAAAGTTACCACAAGTTGCTTTTTTTTATCATGTTAATTTTTATATATTAATTTTTTTTAATTTTTTTTTTAATTTTTTTTTTATGCACTTTTCCTTTAAAAGGAAGTTACATAAAGAGACATGATATCGAAAATCGCAGAACTTTGCTTGTGCAGCCCTGCAGTGTCACGTGTTAGCTAAAACTCCAATTGAAAGATCGCAAAAGTTACCACAAGTTGCTTTTTTTTATCATGTTAATTTTTATATATTAATTTTTTAAAAAATTTTTAAAATTTTTTTATGCACTTGTCCTTTAAAAGGAAGTTACATAAAGAGACATGATATCGAAAATCGCAGAACTCTGCATTGTCACGTTTTAGCTAAAATTCCAATAGAGATCGCGAGAGTTATCACAAGTTACTTTTTTTTTTTAACATAATTTAGAAATTTTTTTTAATTTTTATTTTTTAGGGGGCTCGAGCCGACGGAGGGACAGAGGGGACAAAGTTTCCCGCCCGTGGTCACCCGCGGCCGAAAGACCCTGACTCTTTCCATCTTTGCGGTTTCCTTGGGGTATTCCTTTAGTTAAAATAAAAAAAAATTGGCAACCTTGACGCACTATTGCCTTGAAAAAAAAAAATTGATTACATTATTCATTCGAAATATACCAGTTAACTTCCTTTTAAAGGACAAGTTCCTATATATATATATATATATATATATATA
>JABUQX010079757.1:77500-80110 GCA_015478945.1 Trachelipus rathkii
TATATATATATATATATATAAGTAGGAGGGCCTTGTTGAAGAAATATGAAGGAATCAAATAGATGCTAAAGGTTAAAAGTTAATAAAAATTATTACATTTATAAGCTATTTAAATGTATTCATAAGCTTTCATTAATAATTAGGAATAAAATCCCATGAATGTATTTAAATAGCTTATAAATGTAATAATTTTTATTAACTTTTAACCTTTAGCATCTATTTGATTCCTTCATATTTCTTCAACAAGCGATCATTGCTTTAAACTCCATATATATATATGTATAGTAATATATATATATATATATATATATATATATATATATATATAATAATAATAATAATAATATATATATATAATATATATATGTATATATATATGTATATATATATATATAATAATAATAATAATAATAATATAATATATGTAATATATATATATAATAATAATAATAATATATATATAATAATAATAATAGTAATATGTATATGTATATATATATATGTAATATATATATATATGCCGTATATGATATGTATATATAATAATAATATATAATAATAATATATATAATATTAATAATAAAATAGGTAATAATAATAAAATGTATATCTAATATAATATACAATAATATAAAATATAATAATTATAATATATTATATATATAAATATCATATATATAACTAATACAAATCTAAACATTTTATTTTCTTGCCGACTAATTTTGGGCGATTTATCTTCTACCCAATATCAAGGCTTAGATTATAATGAATAATATAACAAAATTATAAATAAATAATGCTTAAAAAATTACATAAAAGTTATATACATAAATAAATAAATAAAAGAAAATTAATATTTGCTAATATATATGAAAAAGTATCACTAAGCGACAAAACTCTACTTCAATATTAAAATATTTTCAGTTTGTAAATTTTCATTCAGCTTTGGAGCGTGGTGCCAAATATATAAGGATTCTAAAGAATGGAGGTCAGGTTCTTTTTCAAAGTCTAAAATATTGAAATTTGAATCCTGTATAGGATGATTTTTCTGAAGAGAATGAGAATTGATCGCAGAATATGGGGGATGGTGCAAATGTTCCAAAGTTCTATAGGAGATACCTTTATGTTCAGCAATGCGAATAGAAAGACTACGAGTAGTCTTTCCTATGTAGGTGGCATCACAGTCACCGCACTTGTATTTGTATATCACTGATGAACATAAAGGTAAAGGAAGTTTATCTTTAACTTTGAAGAATTTTCCAATTTTATTTTCATTTGAAAAAGCTAATCTGAAGTTGAACTGGGGGTAATTTGATTTTAATATTCCTTTAATTCTGCGTTCAATTTCACAACTCATTCTCCCCATAAAAGGTAATTTCATATACAGAATTTCTTTAGGTACTGTTAATTTAGTGCAAGATATTTGCTGATATTTTAACGAAAGTTGTTTCCTGAATATGCTGTCAATGATAAAACCTGGGAATCCATTCTTTAGAAATAGCGTCTTTAGGAAGTCCAATTCATTCGAAAGATTAATATATGTAGATGAGATCTTGTATGCTCTATCGAAAAGCGTTTTAAGTAAATTAATTTTATAAACATGCGGGATAAATGAATTGAATTTAGTTGTTAATCCTGTGAATGTTGGTTTCCTATAAACGCTTGTTTGAAATTTGTTGTTTTCCTTATATATTTTAATATCAAGAAATGCCAAGGAGTCTCCTTCTTCAATATCCACTGTGAAATTAATATTTTGGTGTTTTGAATTGATATATTGTAAAAACAAATCAATTTCGTGTCTGGATTTAAAAAGTAAAAAGGAGTCATCTACATACCTTCTATAGAAAACCGGTTTAAATTCCTCCGGGCATTCATTAAGCCAAATAGATTCAAAATAGCACATGAAAATGTTATTTAAGGCGTTTTTGATTTGGCAAGAATTCTTTCAAACGGAAGAAATTCTTCACTTTCCCATTTGATTTGTCAAATTTCTTCCAAATGGAAGACAATTTTCTAGCGAAATTGGAAATTTTTCTTCCATCCGGAAGATTGCTCTTTTTGGTTCTTTTCATTCTTGAGTATTTATTCTTGACTTGTGACGTCACATGAAATCGTAAAAAAATGTTTTTTTAATGTTTTCAAGTTTTCGAACCACTATTTTATCTTCGAAATATATTAATTATGTTATTTCCCAAAGAACTGGTGAAATATAATTATAAAAAAATTACAAAATTGAGAAATTTTATTTTATCTTGTTGTGACGTCACTCCTCGAAGGGATCATGTTTCAAACATGGTTGTTTATATATATATATATATATATATATATATATATATATATATATATATATATATATATATATATATATATATATATATATATATATATATATATATATATATATATATATATATATATATAACTATATCTAATTAATAGCCTTTATAGGCTTAGGTCTGTGCTGTAAAATGTAAACAAACCTCAAAACTGAAGAATGTTCATTTGATTTTTCATCGAAAATGAACTCAAGAACGTTCTTCGATTTGGAAGAGAAACTTACCAAATGTAAGAAACGCCTTTAGAGTAGGCCCCAAGGACCTCCTTAGCAAC
>JABUQX010079758.1:0-15000 GCA_015478945.1 Trachelipus rathkii
GTTGGCATGTTCCAGCCAGTTTGGGTGTTTAACCGTTTTCATTGTATCGTGAAACGCTTTCGCGTTTTCGTGCGCCGCCATCCGCTATCCCCAACATATCCTATCTTCCTCTCCTTCATGGTATCTATTATCTCCTCCTCCTTATCTCCATAGGTACCCACATTTATCATGCACACCTATATTTCTTAAAAGTGTTTTCCTAGTCATTCCAGTAATCTCGCCAGAAGTCGTCGTCTAAAGAAGTTCTGTCAGCTTCCGAGGCTCGCGCAGTTCTACCGCAAGCAGTTTCAGGAGAGTGGCTTGCTAGGCCTATCCTTCTCTAGCCATATCTCCTTTAGCCAAGGACACCTCTGGTGTCCTCGTTGCCCGAGGTGCACGACAGGGACACGGAGTTATTTTGCACCCCATATATATATATATATATATATATATATATATATATATATATATATATATATATATATATATATATATATATATATTTTTTCTATAATTATGTATATATATAAAAATATATATATAACATATATATATATATATATATATATATATATATATATATATATATATATATATATATATATATATATATATATATATATATATTTTTATTTATATATATATAAATATATATTCTATAACTATATATATATATATATATATATATATATATATATATATAATATATATATATATATATATATATATATATATATATATATATATATATATATATATATATATATATATATATATATATATATATATATATATGTTGCAATAATTCAGTATTGAAATAAAAAGACTTAAATTTTTATTAAAGTCTATTAAGCACTTAAAATCTCTCTTTGTTTTGGCTTCTGAATCAATTGGCGACGAAATATCATAACATCTTGTAACTTGTTTATAAATTAGAACACTCTTTATTGCTTTAAGCTCAAACTCTGCCGCTTTTACGACCCATAAAATATATCGATGATTTTTCGTAAGACTCCCCGACAGAACCCCTATGAGAACCCCGCATTGGAATGACTCATCTGCATCCCCTAAAAAAAAAGAAGCCCCTCTTCAAGATACTCCCCAAAAGAGAGAGAGAGACAGAGAGAGAGAGGGAGAAGTAGAGAGAGAAAGATTTAGAGATGGAGGGATTAGAATGTTTTATAAGAGCTTACCACCTTAGATCGTGACCAGTCGGGACAGATAAGACTTTGGGATAACAAGTTTTTAAACTTAGGATATCAGTTAGAAATCAGATCAGGGAGGGTTGAAAAACTTAGAGTTCCAAAATTTATTTAAGAGAAAGTTTACCTAAAATTGGGGAATAATACCTTTTTTAAAATAAAACATTATGTTCTATAATATATATTTAATATATAGATATATATAATAAATTATATATATATCATTATATTCAATTATGTATTATCATTATCTTTATTTTTTTTATTGAATCATTGCAAATAAAATCAGGATAGTACAAATTGAATAGTCTACAAGATGTAATTCACGGCATACTCGGGAATTCTGGTCGAGAAACAAAGGTAAATTATTGAAATTTAATTATTATAATAATTCTAATTAAAAAGTGTTATTAGTAATTTTTTAATTAATTGTAATTTATTATGAAAAAAACAATTATAATTCATAATATGATTATTGATAGCAATGGCAAGCGTTGTCTTGTTTGAGAAAATTAATGATAATAATAATAATATGAAAACAACAATATTGGCAGTGGTATCTAATATATAATAGATAATAATAATAATAATAATAATAATAATAATAATAATAATAATAATAATAATAATAATAATAATAATAATAATAATAATAATAATAATAATAATAATAATAATAATAATAATAATAATAATAATAATAATAATAATAATAAATTGTAATATTGTAATATAAAAGTTTTATCAGATTTCCTTTAATTATACTTCTTTAATAATTAATGATAAATAAAAAAAAAGTAATTATAATATAATTTTTATATAATTGTTTTATTGTTTTATAATTTTTATAATATAATTTTATATAATTTTTATATAATTTAATATAATATAATTTTTATCATGAAAATATATATATATAAATATTCTTCTTAATATGTTATTGCTGTAAGTTTCATGAAAATATAAATATTGAATTTTTATTGTTTAAAGTAAAAATATGTAAATGATAATTAAAGTAAAAAAACTAATATGATAATATGTTACTAATTTTTATCTAGATAATTATTTATATTTATATGCTATAATATTTTTGTTCTTATTTTTATCTTAACAGGTTTTTTGGAATTACTTTTCGTAATTATCTTCGTTCATGTTTGAATGGTAATAAAATTGAAAATTACTGCGTTTTAAAACTACCACAAATCGCCGGATGTTGACGAGAGGGCAGCCCGGCGAGATTGGCTTCGTTTGCCTAGGATGTTTGAGGTCGTAATCCTTCCATTTTATAGTGGTCACTATCGTCTTCACGTAGCACCGAGTTAGGGGTATGTTATCGACTACAAGACTGGTTTTGGTTGTAGTGGTCACTACCGTCTTCACGTAGCACCGAGTTAGAGGCTTTGGTCCGACTACAAAGACAAAAGGTCGTAAGGACGAGGAGGATTCGCTTCTTATACGAACCCTGGCACGGAATCTCCTGATAAAGGCCGAAAACCCATTCAGCAGATGAACCTTTGTTTCATTGATTTCAGTGGAGGGCAAACCTCGCTGAATATCCACCAGAATCCCTAAAGTTTAAGGTACAGTACGTACATATAAAGGAAAATGTATTTTTTTTATATACAAAAAATAATACAGACTTACATAAAAGATAAAGTTAAAATTAGAATAGGGAGTTATGTACAAATGGTATTTTTTATATTGATGTCGGGAGGCGTTAATATACTTAATAGACATCTTGTATCATAATTCCAATAATAAAACACATAAAAGGTGTTTTATTACATTAATAAAGCATATGTTAATGCTTCTCACTACATAAAACAGCCATTTGGAAAAAAGCTGTATCACAAAGTTGACAGAAAATTCAACATAAAAAAGCCGTTAGAAAAAAGGCTACTTTATTTTTATTGTGTAAAACAAATATATTTAGTGTATTTTTTTTATTTTTTTATATATAAAAAATAAAAAAAACTAGAAGAAATTAAATTTTCACAAAGTGTGAAAAAAAAAATATTTATTAAGTTGTTAAATATTATTTTTTATTTTCTCTTTTTTTTTTTTTTGAAGCAAAAATACTAAAAAATAATATATAAAATTGGTTGATTGCATTTTTTCTTTCATGTATAGGTTCCTGAGGGAAGTTTTTTCAAGATATACATAGAAATTATGCAATTAACACCTTTAAATAAATTAATTACGAGTCGGTTAATTAATTTTTTTTTATTCTACTAAACGATAGAGTAGAGTTAGTAAATCCCCTTTGTAAAAAAAAATTTAGTTAATTAGCATAATTAAAGTAGTTAGAGCTATAGGAAAGATTAATAAAATCACAAATAATAGACAGCGTTTCATAAACTCCATAAGATAGGAGATGAATAAAAAAATTGCTAAGGGAAAAAGTGCGTGCATGTATTTGTTCTATTTACATTCGTAGACTCAATTTTGAGGAATCAGCATAGCGTAAAATCGTAGAATACTCTTTCATTCACGAAGACTTGAATGAGGAATTGTGGGAGTAAATTTAGGGAAAGGGAGAAAAAGAGCATTGGATGCGGAAGTAAACAAAGGCAGCATTGAGAAAGTCTTTCAGAAGGACGAATTGAGTTATTTTTAACCTTGCTTCCCTTGACCGAGAAATGCTTTCTGCCAGCTTTCTTTTTCTTGTTTCTCCATTATACACATACACACAGACATCTACATAATATATATATATATATATATATATTATATATATATATATATATATATATATATATATATATATATATATATATATATATATATATATATATATATATATATATGCTGCTATACTCTTTCTTTGCTCTTCTATATATATATATATATATACTATATATACATATATATATATATATTATATATATATATATATATATATATATATATATATATATATATATATATATAATATATATATATATATATATATATATATATATATATATATATTTTTTGTTGTTGTGTTGTTTTGTTTTTTTTTATGCATTTTTTTTAATCAATTTTTATGCATTTATTTTTTTTAATCATTATCTTTTTAATAATGTACTATATATGTCGTACGTATCGAGTATATATAGTTAAAAAAAATATTTTCTTTGAAAATCGTAAGAACAAAAAGGGAAATGACCCTCTACCAGTAAAAAATTTTGGAAAAATAGAAATTCCGAATATTGCGTTTTTTTTAGTGTGGCTAAAAATGCCAAAGTGAAGTGTTTTTTTTGTGTGTGTTTTTATATATATAAAAATATAAATCGTTTTTTTTATATATAGTTTAAAGTGTTGTGATTAATATAAAAGTTTCAAAATTTTAGAAAAGACCTTATAGAAAGACAAAAGGTCACCAAAGGTCATAAAAGGTCATAGAACATAGAAATGGTTCTATTTTGACCCCTTGACCCCAGAACAAAATTTGTTCCAGTTGAACACCAGAAAAATGTTCTAAGAGAACACAGGTCATTAGAGAACATGTCCTCCAGAACACAAGAACAGAGAATTTTTTTTTAATGTTCTAAGTGAACAAGATTTGTAGACATTGTTCCAGAGAACACAAAACTTTCAGAAAAGGTTTTATCACAACAGAATTTTATAACAGAGTTTTATAACAGAACTTGGAAATTAAGTGCATAGATTTAATAGAAAATATAGAACAAAAGAACTTTAGAACAGCCTAGAGTTATAGTTCACTTTTGAAGAACAAAAGAACTTTAGAACAGCCTAGAGTTATAGTTCACTTTTGAAGAACAAAAGAACTTTAGAACAGCCTAGAGTTATAGTTCACCAAAGAAGAACATTAGAACAGATAAGGTCAAGAAAAGATGACCTAGAACATTTTAAGAACATATCATTTTTCTAAAACAGCATCCTAATGGTAATAAACATACTATCTTATTAGTTACAGACTAATTAAGATAACTTCATTATCAAATCAGAACATTGGAAAAATATTCTATATTCTATATTCTATATTATATTTTATAGAAACAATAAAGAACATTATTGTGAATAAGACTTAAGAAAAATATGTTTATATTTTTTTTGTTTAAATAGTTTATATTTAACTATTCATATCAGAAAATATTAAGTGATTAGAAGTTTCATTTAATTAGTTAAGTGTTAATTTTTAATTATTATTTTTTTTTTGTGATTGACAATACAATTAACAGTGATTTAATATTCCGTAATATTTAATATTCTGAATATTTAAATGAATTTAGAAAATTTAGTGAAAAACATTTTCGTTTTGATAATAATAGTTTTTTATTCTAATAGAAAAGAAAACATAATTCCAAAAAGGTTGATAACAAAGTAATTAAAAATTTTAATAAATTAAGTGAGGTAGACATTCGTAATTAAATATTAATTAGTAACCGATCTTAATAGACAATATTAATTAAAAATAGTGATAAACACTTGTGAGTTTAATTAATTTTATAGGAAGTTTTTTTTGTTGAAATATTCGAGTTTAAAGAAAACTCTATATATATACTTCTTTGAAAATTTGTAAAACATAGCAACACTTAATGTTTTTTTTTGTGTTTTTTTTTTATTTTTAGACTGAAAAAGACTTAGAAAAGTTATATAACAAGAGCAGTAGAAAATACTACAAACTTTGAAAATTTGTGAACAATTTTTAAAGAAGTTTTTTAAAATTATAGTTTAAATATTTTATAGAAAGTTATAGTACAACAATAGGATTGTTTGAAATTTAAATTGCAGAAAAATGAGCAATTTTCAGAACCAGAACAAACATAGAAAATACTGAGCCAAAAGAGATAATTCAATTAAAGACAGATTATCTATGGAAAAATATTTTTGATTAGTTTCTTATAAGAAGTTTCTAAAAATTTTCTTTTGATAGTTTCTTATATTAAAGAATGAAGAATGAATTCTTCAGAGACATTTAAGATGGACTTTGAACTTTGAACCAATAATTTTGAAATAAATAAGAATATTTATTCCTTTTCATTTAAATAAATAGATTATAACTTCACCACAATGAAGAGAGATATTGAAGATCGTAAAGAAGACGAAAGAAGGTTACAGCAACTTGCTTCTTTGTATCGTAATATTGATGAAGCTATTGATTATTATAGTTGGATTCATAATGAACCACCCAGTTTACTATCAGAGGAACAAACAAGACCTCCTTCTAGCAACAGAAACAAATAAGAACTTTTTCTAACAGCAGAAACAATATAGGTAGGCATTCCGTATCGATTGTACCTACTGTGCCTTGGATAAACAATGAAACTGTCCCCACAGTAGAAGACATAGGTTATATTTTTACAGAATGTCATAGTGACATGTATCCCTCTGTAAATGATTTTACTATTTATCGTATGCAAGACGCTAATTTAGAATTACAACCAAGAGACTACGATAATTTTGATTGGTTTCTTGATATGGAGATTTCAGATCTTGATTTCGAAGAAGATTTCGAAGATTCAATAGATACTTTATCCTTGTTAGAGTGGCTCGACCAGCCAGAAACAATGGACTACATTATGGGTATTTTTAATGAAAGTGAATCTTTCAACAATGATAATGAACATCAAGAATCCCCAGCAGAATCTCTTAGAAATGATCATATGATAGATCATGATTATTGTACTACTTTGAATGATTATTCATCAGAAATGGACGATTTAATGAATCACAATGTACAATTATCTAATTCAAGAGATATCGAAAGCGATATTTCTTCTGAAAGAACTAGGAGGCTCCATACAATTATGAATAATTTGGATCTCTCTATCGAAGGAACCAGACAACGCCAAACAATTTTGGATCAGTTATATGGAGGTTCTATTGAGAATGAACTCCTCCTGAACCCTTTAGACCCCTTCGTGAATAATGAGGATTCGAATATGGAAGAATATCCACATGGTTTTGATCATACAGAGATTCAAGTTTTAGAATATTTCCCTTCTATTTTAACACCTATAATTGAGGTGTCTGAAGAAGTAGAAGAAGAACCAGAAGACATTGTTATGGTTATAGAAATATTTGGGGAAGAAGGAGCTGGGAATATATCTCCCCC
Organism: Trachelipus rathkii; assembly: GCA_015478945.1. Lineage (NCBI taxonomy): Eukaryota > Metazoa > Arthropoda > Malacostraca > Isopoda > Trachelipodidae > Trachelipus > Trachelipus rathkii. The sequence goes on from JABUQX010079758.1 coordinate 7,246, forward strand.
CAAAGTATATAGAAATATTTAGGCCAAGAAGATAGGTCAGAACCTTCTCTTAGCCAAAAATAAATAAATAAGTAAAGTTAAACGAACACAGGTGTTCAATTAGTATAAATGTACCAAATAATAGTACAATTACATTTAAAAAACTCATTTAATGTTATTCAATGTGATAAAAAATAGTGTTGATGAAAAGCGGTAACATTTATGAAGAAAAGAAGATGGAGATAACAGACAGATAATTACCCATCCTCTAATGAATTTCTTTAGATTTAAATTTTCAAAAGATATTGATAATACTTCATTAAAATATATAATGAAATTATATCTTCTCTGATCAAGAAGGATCATTAAAAAAGAGAAGAATAAACATAAAATTTGAATTTCAGAGGAAATTTCAAAAATTGCTAAATTTGCTCACACTGATACATCCATGAAAACAAACTTCTTACAATAAAATCACAAATGTATATATATATATATATATATATATATATATATATATATATATATATATATATATATATATATATATATATATATGATACTATATATATATATATATATATATATATATATATATATATATATATATATATATATATATATATATATATATATATATATATATATAAAAAAAAAAAATATATATATATATATATATATATATATATATATATATATATATATATACAGGTTTTAACAATTCGTAGTAAAATTTATAAAAATCATACGGGAAAATAGGATCTTGGACCCTAGAAGCAAACAGAGTAGAAAATCAGAAATTTCGAAAATTACCGTTTTCGCTTACAGCGACTTTGTAAATTTTACCCATTATTTAAACAATATTATAAACATATATATATATTTTAAACATATATATATGTTATAAAACAGAAAATTTAGAGTTTAGACTCCAGAAATCAGAATTTTTAAGCTCAGCTTTGAGACATGAAGTAAGGTAAAGAGAAAATATTCCACACAAACTAATTTTGAAGAAATTATATGAAGAACATTGTCCTTCATCCAACAGACAGCAAAGGAGAACATATTACTCCACAGAAATATTGTATTTTAAATTAGAATTAATTAAAAAGTTAATTAATATCCAATTAATAACAAATTAATAGAAAAATAACCCTTTTAGGAAGAAAGAGACTCCTAAATAGCACAAATATCAAGAAGAAATTGATATTTTTCAAATAGAAACTCTTTAAGGAAAAGAGATTGATATAATTCAACTTAAGTAGTATATTAAATGAAGGTTTCAGACAAAGAAATTAATTATTGCTTCAATATTATAAAAAGAATAGCGAAGTACTTAGAGTTAATTTAAATCAAAATTCAAGAAATCTAGATGGATACTAGAATGATTTTATTCTGGCACATTTTTAAAAAAAGAAAGAAGGTTTAATAACCATATATTGTCATATGTTAATTACAAGTAATTACAAATTATTAAAGTTCTTCGATGATGAACTTCAAGGATACCAAAGCTTATATAGAAGAAGCTGGAAATATCTTTTGAAATATTGTGAAGGAATCAGGAATCAGGAATGAAAATTAAATCCTTGGAACAAATAACTTTGAACTTTATTTCAAATTTTAGAGAAACATGATAAGACCAGTAGGTGCTTATTCATGTAACATTGATAAAAGATAAAAGGATGTTTATTTATTAATTGTTTATTATTTAAATGTTAATAAATAACATATTGTCTTATTCCTACATAGTTTATAGGCTAAGCAAAAAGAAAGAAAATAAGAATTTTTATTCTATTTTAACTATTAGGGCTTTACGGAAAAGAACCTAGGTTAACATTTTTGAAACAGAAGGTTCCAAATAAAGGATAGATAGTTTTCTTTAGTTTAAGTTTCAAGAGATCCGACTATCAGAAAAGATCTGATAAAAGAAAATATAACATTAGAAATTAACAAAATGTAGAATAAAAAGATATCTTAGATTGCGATTCAAAGAAGACAACCTATAAATGAAGGAATTGGACACCCTTTTAGATAGGAACCTCTTCATTAATAGCTTTCAAGAACTCTAGTACATTGACATTTTGTTCAACATTCAAAGTAGTTTTCCAGTTGCAGAAGTTAAACAACCTTTGACCCCAGATAAGAAACAGAATTTGCTTTTAAATAAATCTGGACACTTTATTTAAAGTTAAATGAAAGCCAAGAAGGCCTATCCCTGTAAGAGGAAGATAGGGGTAAATATAAAGAACAGAGTAAAGGTTCTTCTATAAATACTAGCATAGAAAAGGTTAGTTAATGTTCAGAAGTTGTGATAATTTAGACAACAACATGGAAACGAAACTTTTTAATAATTCTGTTAGAAGAACACATACAGAATCATTCGAGACTCATTTGTGGAAAAGGATGGAAGATCCTTCCTATTTCAGAACTCAGAAATAATCAGGAATTTCATAGATTGAAAGGATAAGCCGGTTATTCACCAAGGTGTTCTAGTGAACCATTCAGGAATTGTGAAATCGACAGTGAAGATTTTTCAAGGAATATACCGTTGGTTGCTACCTTTGAGAAACTCGATAAAAAATTAGGAAAGTAATGAAGACTTTCATTAAGTTTAAAGAAAAGCCTCTTTAGGCATTGAAATTATAACATTTAGTTAAGTAACTTTTCGGGAAGAAAAGAAAATTTTAAATTTTATTAATGAAACTAATTCTGAAAAATAACTTCAGTTAATAAGGAGAGTAGGAACTTTGATTTTAAGCTCAATTGAAAGGTGTGTTTAAAGAACCACTAAGTGTTTTCTATTTCTCCATAATGAAAGAGTAATTAGTGCCATAAATTAAGGAAAATATGATAAGGGTTAAGATAGCCCGAAAATGGAAAATAACAGACCTAATAGGAATTTATCCTGGTAAGGACAAGGTTGAAAAGTTTATTCTTTGAATGAAAATTTATGATAGAAACCTTCAGGAAACTTTTAATAACTTAGTTGAAAAAATTGGAAAGAAAATACAACTGTTAAGTTTTAAATTTGCTGTGGAAAATCCTTCTTCTCTCAGAAAACTTAAGAATGCAGAGAACTGATAATGAAAATTGATTTCGTGAGAACAGACAGAACAACCAGAAAAGAAAGTAAATCTTCAAGTTACCGTAATACTACAGAAACACATTGAAATTCATACGTTATTTATCAGTAAAAATAAATAACATATAATAATAGTTCATAAGTTATTTATTAGTAAAAATAAATAACACATATAATAATAGTTCGTACGTTATTTAAGAAAATATAAATAACAGATAGAATGATAATTCATATTTATTGCAGAAATATGTTTAAATTTACCTTTTATATTTTTATATAAGAAAAATATATTTTATAGATGTATAGGAAAAGAACCATACATATTTCAGATTTATTTTTTAGATACTTATATTTTTAGATAGAAAAATATATTTTATATGGTAAAGAACCATACATTTTTTATTTTATAGAATCGATTATATATGTATAAGATAAGGAATCATACAGAATCGATTACAGATGTATAGGGTAAAGACCCATACATATTTTTAAGAAATAAGCAGAAAATAAATCACATCTGCTGGTAAACAGATACTAGCAAGATTGTTAAATTTAGAAAAGATATCACAAGAGAACAATCAAATTATCATGTCACAAATTGAATGTGATAATTACAGACAGAACATAAAACTTCAGTTTTGTTCTAGAATGACAAGAATGTTAAGAGAAAAGGTAGGAAGTATTGGACACTATGATTGTCTAATCGCTATTTTCTCATTCATTCCCAACAGGAAAGAACAAATTGATTAAGTTAAAAAGAAATAAACAGAAAACTTGAAATTTGTGTCTAGAAATGTTCAAAGAATGTTAAGGGACAGTCACAATACAAGACCTATGGAAAGAGTCTTGCTGTTCCCTTCTCATTGATGACAAGAACCTAGATTACAGAAGAAAGTTAAAACATTAGTTTTCTTTAGTCCTAGAAATTCTCTTGTTAGGACGAAAAAGTTTAAAATTGTAATAAAAATATTTGGTTTTGACCAAAATATGTACATAAAGTCTACCTCATAATGGTAAAAAATTGTAAATATGGGATTTAATAGCCTGAGGTAGTATAGACTTATAAATTTAAAATTAGAAACATGAAAGTTTAGGTGGAAGACTGAAAATATTGAGAATAAGAAGAATTGAGTGACTGAAAACTACCACTGAAAATTGAAGATTTGAACATAGCAATTCTTCACAAGATTCTCAATAAATTCCACCAATTACCTGAAACAGAAGTACCTGCTTATATTTTTATATTTTTATATAAGAAAAATATAAAAACATAGTTTATTGTACATAAATTGATTAAACTTAAGAAATATTAATGAGTTTTCTATTTACTAAACTCATATCAAAGAACATTTGAAATTAGTTCTTTGAAAATAATTATTCGGATAGAATATATATCATGAAAAGACATGGGATATACCTAAATAGTTCCTATTAGTATTAAGAAAATACAATGGAATATTAATTGGAAAAGAAGATAAAGAATGAACATTGTTCTTCCAATCTACCAATTAATTCCATTATCTTTATTCAGGTATCATTGTAAATAAATTTTTTGATAAATTTAGAAACAATTTCTAGTTAACATCATTACATACTAGAAATTACATGATGACAGAAGTCCCTAGAATTAAAATAAAAAGTTTATAACTTGGACCATAAAAAAAAAAATCTTTTCATTCAATATCTATCATCTATCAGAAGGACTAAGTTGATTGGTGGCCACTTTCATCTGAAAATTTTGGAAGATAAGATAGATAGTTGTAACAGCTTAATAAAAAACAATTTCCATAATGTCATCAGAAAATTTGAAAGGATACCATCGATTAGAGATTCTTCATCAGAACCTCATTAGTAATCTTAGCAAGGTCCGAACATGAAGAAAGATTTAACATCAAGACTGTAACTTCAAAAGTTACAAAGAAGAAAGAACCAACATCAGGATTTATATGAAATTGTGTTAGAAAACATCATGAAGTTGGGACTAGACTAATTAACTCCAAGAACATTAATTAGTATGTTGTAAATAATTAATATGTTGTAAATAAATATTTTAATATTTTCATATTTTTATATCCTTTAGATTTAAGTTTTTTATTTGTTTGTTTACAGAATATAAAAAACTTTACACATCTTACAATCTTTATTCTTTTTATTCTTTAAATTTAAGTTACAAAAAACTTTACATATTTTTTTTTGTATATTTTACATATTTTCTTTTATTTTTATTATTAGATTGTTCGTTCAAACCGGAAAAATTCTTATTTTTACCCGCTGGGGTCCATTATTCTGTTAAATAAAAAATTTCAAATAAAAATCGAAAATTTTTTATAACGTTATATGTAACTGATTTTTATTCTTTTTATTTTTATTTAAAGAAAATCTATAAAAACTAAAAAATTTAATTATAAATTTTTGTTTGTTTTAATAATAAAAATAGACCCATTCAGAATTACTTATAAAGTTACTATTACTCAGAATTTTTAACCTTATTTTGCTTTTAACTTTAACTTTAATAAAAATAGCCATATGCTATATAAAGTTGGTTATATTTTATTAATATTTTAATATTAGAATTTTTATTTTCATTACTCAGAATTTAATTTAATCCATTTTAATTTTGTTTTAATTAAGAATTAGCCATATGCTATATAATCAGAATGTTTATTAATAGTAAGAATCTTTTAATTTTAATTTTCACTATAATCAGAAATCTTTAAATTAAAATTTTGAAATTTATTTTTAATTTTTATCTTTAATTATTATTTTATTCATGATATAAAAATTAACTTTTTAACTAAAGTTCTAAAAAACACTAAGTACCTCAGATATTAGCCTAAGCATTTTTACTTTTTGAAAATATAAAAGTATTAATGGACTTTTAATTTTAGAGTAGTTTTAAAATTCAAAAAATCAGAAACGTTTTTTTTTTAAATATTTTAAATGAAACTAATCTTTATAAAGTTATTAAAATAAATAATTTATAACTTTTAATTAACGTTTAAATCAAAAATAATCCTATAACTTCATAATTATAATTATAATCCAACCAATAACCCTAACCCAAAATTTTTAATCATTTTAACGTATTAATAGGCGACCTTCTTAAACTAAAATATTTTCATATAACGTTAGAATGACCCAAATCAGAATATAATTTAATTTTTATAGGGCGATCATATATAACTAACATAACCCACAGACCGATAACCTTCAACCAAGAAACCAGGCAACCAAGTTTTTCATATAAAAACTGTCAGCTTACACACTGTCATACAGTACAGAAAACACATTCTTTTAACGTTGGCTTGTTTGATTAGTGAATATGGGGACGCCTGTAATTATTGTCGTACTGTCCAACAATAAAAAGAACAATGGATTACACTTTACATTTTACCCATTACATATACAAATTACAAACATTGCTTTGCTTCTTAATATGTTTACAAATTGTAAATGTTTCACCATACTAATGCTTTCACAAAGTGCTTGCTTATTAATATTCTTCTCAAATTACTTTGTGTATGACGTCCAAACATATTTTTGTTATGTGAATTGTTCATGTTTTAATTAATCCTTAAGCATTTTAGTAGTTGTTTTTTTTTATATAAATGTGCTTTCGTGTAATTTTGTTAACCAAGTACTGTAAAGACAAAATCTTTTGTACAACCTTGTCCATCTTACATTGTGATGTAAAACTTTTCTTTTACTAACATTCATGAAATTGATCCAGAAGACCAATAGATTTAATTAATAACTTTAACTTCATTTCATAAAGATGTTAACATCTAACAAATTTTAATTAAAAAATTAATTTATTAAGTTATATTGAGTTTATCTAATCAGATTAAAATTTAATTTAAATTGAATAAAAATCAAATTTTAAAGTAGCTTTAACTTCAACTAACATAAATTTTCAATGATCAAAATTTATATTCTAGTTTTGAAAATTTTGAATCAAGATGTTTAAGTGCAGTTTTAAGAAACCATCCTGGTCTCAACTTCCGGGAGCAGGGGATAATGTTGCAATAATTCAAATATTGAAATAAAAAGACTTAAATTTTTATTAAAGTCTATTAAGCACTTAAAATCTCTCTTTGTTTTGGCTTCTGAATCAATTGGCGACGAAATATCATAACATCTTGTAACTTGTTTATAAATTAGAACACTCTTTATTGCTTTAAGCTCAAACTCTGCCGCTTTTACGACCCATAAAATATATCGATGATTTTTCGTAAGACTCCCCGACAGAACCCCTATGAGAACCCCGCATTGGAATGACTCATCTGCATCCCCTAAAAAAAAAGAAGCCCCTCTTCAAGGTACTCCCCAAAAGAGAGAGAGAGACAGAGAGAGAGAGGGAGAAGTAGAGAGAGAAAGATTTAGAGATGGAGGGATTAGAATGTTTTATAAGAGCTTACCACCTTAGATCGTGACCAGTCGGGACAGATAAGACTTTGGGATAACAAGTTTTTAAACTTAGGATATCAGTTAGAAATCAGATCAGGGAGGGTTGAAAAACTTAGAGTTCCAAAATTTATTTAAGAGAAAGTTTACCTAAAATTGGGGAATAATACCTTTTTTAAAATAAAACATTATGTTCTATAATATATATTTAATATATAGATATATATATATAATAAATTATATATATATTGTTATATTCAATTATGTATTATCATTATCTTTATTTTTAT
>JABUQX010079758.1:20000-56513 GCA_015478945.1 Trachelipus rathkii
CTTGATCCCTTTTTGATCGCTTTTTCATTGATTTTTGATCGCTTTTAGATCGGCACTTGAACGCTATTTGATCGGTTTTTGATCGTTTTTGTATCGCCTTTTGATCGGTTTTTGATAACTTTTTTAGCTTTATTTAATCATTTTTGATTGGTTTTTGATCGGTTTATGATCGCTTTTTGATCGGTATTGAATAGATTTTTGATCTGTTTTTGATCGGTATTTGATCGATTTTTGATCGCTTTTTGATCGCTTTTTGATCGTTTTTTGATCACTTTTTGATCGGTTTTTGAGGTGTTTGATTGCTTTTGATCGTTTTTGTTCGGTGTTTGATCGCTTTCTGATTTTCGATCGGTTTTTGATCGCTTTTTGTTCGCTTTTTGATCGGTTTTTGATCGGTTTTTGATCGCTTTTTCATCTGTTTTTGATCCGTTTTTGATCGTTGTTATATCGCTTTTTGATCTCTTTTTGATAGCTTATTGATCGCTTTTTATTCGCTTTTTGATCGGTTTTTGTTCGGTTTTTTGATCCGATTTTGATCAGGTCTTGATAAAATATTTGATCCTCGCTCATAGGTTTTGATCGGCTTTTAGATCAGACTTGATCGCTTCTTGATCAGTGTATTTGATGGCTTTTTGATCGGGGTTTGATCGATTTTTGATTTTTTGATCGCTTTTGATCGCTTTGATATCGCTTTTTGATCGTTTTGATCTCTTTTTGTTCCTTTTGATTGATTTTTGATATGTATTTTATCATAATTTGATCGATTTTTGATTGCTTTTTGATCGCTTTTTGATCGGTGATTGATCGATTCTTAATCGGTGTTTTTTTATCGCTTTTTATCCGCTTTTATCGCTTTTTTGTCGTTTTTGATCTTTTGATCAGTCTTTTGATAGCTTTTTGATCGGTTTTTGATCGGTGTTCTATCGCTTTTTGATCGCTTTCTGATCGGTTTTTGATCGCCTTTTGATCAGTTTTGATCGTTTTTTATTGTTTTTGATCATTTTGATCGCTTTTTCATCGGTTTTGATCGGTTTTGATCGTTTATCTTTTTACGATCGGTTTTGATCGGTTTTGATCGGTTTTGATCTCTTTTATCGCTTTTTGGTCGCTTTTGATCGCTTTTTATCGCTTTTTGATCGGTTTTTGATCGATTTTTGATCGGTTTTTGATCGGTTTAGGTTTTCTGCTTTTTATCGCTTTATGATTTGATCGCTTTATTTGATCATTATTTGATTGTTTTTTTATCGCTTTTTGATTGGTTTTTGATTGGTTTGATCAGTTTTTTGATGGCTTTTGATCAGTCTTTGATCCCACTTTTGATCAGTTTTTGATCGGTGTTTAATCGGTTTTTAATCGCTTTCTGATCGCTTTTTGATCGCTTTTTGATCGGTTTTTGATTGCTTTTTGACACTTTTAGTAGCTTTTTCATCGGTTTTTGATCGGTATTTGATCGTTGTTTTGATAGCTTTTTGATCGCTTTTTGATCGCATTTTGATCGCTTTTTGTTCTGTTTTTGATCGGTTTTTGATCGAGTCTTGAGAGCTATTTGATCGCTTTTTCATAGGTTTTTAACCGCTTTTAGATCGGTACTTAATCGCTATTTGATCGGTTTTTGATCGCTTTATAGTCGGTTTTTGATCAGTATTTGATCGCTTTTTGATCGCTTTTTTGTATCTGTATTTGATCGATTTTTGATCGGTTTTTGATCAGTTTTTGATCGTTGTTTTCTCTCTTTTTGATAGCTTTTTGATCGCTTTTAGATAGCTTTTTCATAGGTTTTTGATCGCTTTTAGATCAGTTTTTGTTCGCTTTTTGATCGTTTTTTGATCGCTTTTTGATCGTTTTTGATCACTTTTTTTATATTTATTTGATCCTTTTTGATCGCTTTTTGATCGGGTTTTGACCGCTTTTTGATATCGCTTTTTGATTGCTGTTTTGATCGGTGTTTGATCTCTTTTTGATCTCATTTTGTTCGCTTTTTTATCGCTTTTTGATCGCTTTGTGGTCGTTTTTTAATCGCTTTTTCATCGGTATTTGATCGCTTTTTGATCGATTTTTAATCGGTGTTTGATCGCTTTTTGAACGTTTTTGATCGGGTTTTGATCTCTTTTTGTTCGCTTTTTTATCGGTTTTTGATCGCTTTATGATCGGTATTTGATCATTATTTGATCGCTTTTTGATCGGGTCTTGATAGATATTTGATCGCCTTTCATAGGTTTTTGATCGCTTTTAGATCGGTACTTGATCGCTACTTGATCGGTATTTGATCGCTTTTTGATCTGTTTTTGATCGGGGTTTGATCGATTTTTTATCTCTTTTTGGTTGTTTTTTGATCGCTTTTATATCGCTTTTTGATCGTTATTTCATCGCTTTTTGATCGCTTTTTGATCGCTTTTTGATCGCTTTTTGATCGCTCTATGATCGGTATTTGATCATTATTTGATCGCTTTTTGATCGCTTTTTGATCAGTTTTTGTTCGCTTTTTGATCGATTTTTGATCGCTTTTGATCATTTTTTTTTATCTTTATTTGATCCTTTTTGTATCGCTTTTTGATCGGTTTTTGACCCGTTTTTAATTGGTATTTGATCGCTTTTTGATCTGTTTTGATCGGAGTTTAATCTCTTTTTGATCGCTTTTTGATCGCTTTTATATCGCTTTTTGATCGTTTTTTGATAGCTTTTTGTTCGTATTTTGATTGATTTTTGATCAGTATTTAATCATAATTTGATCGCTTTTTGATCGCTTTTTGATCGCTTTTTGATCGGTTTATGATATCTTTTTGATCGCCTTTTGATCCCTTTTTGATCGGTTTTTGGTCGGTGTTTTACCGGTTTTTACTCGCTTTCTGATCGCTTTTTGATCGCTTTTTGATCTTTTTTTGATTGCTTTTTGATAGGATTTTGATCGCTTTTTCATCGGTTTTTGATCGGTTTTTGGTCGTTGTTTTATCGCTTTTTGATCGCTTTTTGATCACTTTTTGATCTCATTTTGATCGATTTTTGATCACCTTTTGTTCGGTTTTTGATCGGTTTTTTATTGGTAATTGATCGGTTTTTGATCTGTTTTGATCGATGTTTGATCTCCTTATGATCGCTTTTTTATCGCTTTTTTATCGTTTTTTGATCGCTTTTTTGCTTTTTGATTGATTTTTGATCGATTTGATCGCTTTTTGATCGCTTTTTGATTGCTTTTTTATGGCTTTTTGATCGCTTTTTGATCGGTCTTTGATCGCTTTTTGATCGGTTTTTGATCAGTGTTTTACCGGTTTTTATTCGCTTTATGATCGCTTTTTGATCGCATTTTGATCTTTTTTTGATTGCTTTTTGATAGGTTTTTGATCGGTTTTTGATCGGTTTTTGATCGGTTTTTGATCGTTGTTTTATCGCTTTTTGATCACTTTTTGATCGCTCTTTGATAGCATTTTGATCGCTTTTTGATCGCTTTTTGTTCGGTTTTTGATCGGTTTTTGATCGAATCTTGAAAGCTATTTGATCGCTTTTTCACAGGTTTTAAATCGCTTTTAGATCGGTTTTTGATCGCTATTTGATCGGTTTTTGATCGCTTTATAGTCCGTTTTTGATAAGTATTTGATCGCTTTTTTTTATCTTTATTTGATCGATTTTTGATCGGTTTTGATTAGTTTTTGATCGTTGTTTTATCTCTTAATTATCGCTTTTTGATCTCTTTTAGATCTCTTTTTAATAGGTTTTTGATCGCTTTTAGATCGGCACTTGATCGCTATTTGATCAGTTTTTAATCAATTTTTAATTGTTTTTTGATCAGTTTTTGATTGCTTTTTGATCGTTTTTTGATCGCTTTTTGATCGTTTTTGATCGTTTTTTGATCGGGTTTTGATCGCTTTTTGTTCGCTTTTTGATCTCTTTTTGATCGCTTTTTTTGATCTCTTTTTGATCGGTTTTTGTTCGCTTTATGATCGGTATTTGATCATTATTTAATCGCTTTTTAATCGGGTCTTGATAGAAATTTGATCGCCTTTTCATAGGTTTTTGATCGCTTTTAGATCGGTACTTGATCGCTATTTGATCGGTATTTGATCGCTTTCTGATCTGTTTTTGATCGAGGTTTGATCGATTTTTTATCTCTTTTTGATCGCTTTTTGATAGCTTTTATATCGCTTTTTGATCGTTTTTGATCCAGCTTTGATCGCTTTTGATCGCTTTTTGATCCTTTATTCTTTATGATCGGTATTTGATCATTATGTGATCGCTTTTTGATCGCTTTATGATCAGTTTTTGTTCGCTTTTTGATCGTTTTTTGATCGCTTTTGTTCGCTTTTTGATGCTTTTTTATCTTTATTTGATCCTTTTTGATCGCTTTATGATCGGTTTTTGACCGCTTTTTGATTGGTATTTTATCGCTTTTTGTTCTGTTTTGATCGGTGTTTGATATCTTTTTTTGATCGCTTTTTGATCGCTTTTATATCGCTTTTTGATCATATTTTGATCGCTTTTTGTTCGCTTATTGATTGATTTTTGATCAGTATTTGATCATAATTTGATCGCTTTTTGATCGCTTTTTGATCGGTTTATGATATCTTTTTGATCGCTTTTTGATCGGTTTTTGATCGGTGTTTTACCGGTTTTTATTCGCTTTCTGATCGCTTTTTGATCGCTTTTTGATCTCTTTTTGATTGCTTTTTGACAGGTTTTTGATCGCTTTTTCATCGGTTTTTGATCGGTTTTTGATCGGTTTTTGATCGTTGTTTTATCGCTTTTTGATCGCTTTTTGATCACTTTTTGATCGCATTTTGATCGATTTTTTATCGTTTTTTGTTCAATTTTTGATCTGTTTTTTATTGGTATATGTTCTGTTTTGATCGGTGTTTGATCTCTTTTTGATCGCTTTTTGATCGCTTTTATATCATTTTTTGATCATTTTTTGATCATTTTTTTTCGCTTTTTGATTGATTTTTGATCAGTATTTGATCATAATTTTATTTCTTTTTGATCGTTTTTTGATCGCTTTTTCGCTTTTTAATTGATTTTTGATCGGTATTTGATCATTATTTGATCGCTTTTTGTTCGCTTTTTGATCGGTTTTTGATAGCTTTTTGATCGGTTTTTGATCTCTTTTTGATCTCTTTTTGATCGGTTTTTGATCGTTTTATGATTGGTATTTGATCTTTATTTGATCGATTTTTGATCGCTTTTTGATCAGTTTTTGTTCGTTTTTTGATAGTTTTTTGATCGCTTTTTGATCGTTTTATGATCACTTTTTTATCTTATTTGATCCTTTTTAATCGCTTTTTGATCGGTTTTTGAACGCTTTTTTTATTGGTATTTGATCGCTTTTTGATCGGTTTTGATCGGTGTTTGATCTCTTTTGATCTCTTTTTGATCGGTTTTTGATCGGATTTTGATCGCTTTTTGTTTGCTTTTTGATCGGTTTTTGATCGCTTTTTGTTAGCTTTTTTTCGGTTTTTGATCGGTTTTTGATCGGGTATTGATACATATTTGATCGCCTTTTCATAGCTTTTTGATCGCTTTTATATCGCTTTTTGATCGTTTTTTGATCGCTTTTTGTTCGCTTTATGATATCTTTTTTAATCGCTTTTTGATCGCTTTTTGATCGCTTTATGATCGGTATTTGATCATTATTTGATCGCTTTTTGATCGCTTTTTGATCACCTTTTGATTGCTTTTTGATCGCTTTATGATATCTTTTTGATCGCTTTTTGATCGCTTTTTGATCGCTTTATGATCGGTATATGGCCTTTGATCAACTTTATGATCGGTATTTTGATCATTATTTGATCGCTTTTTGATCGCTTTTTGATCACCTTTTGATTCCTTTTTAATCGCTTTTTGATCGTTTTTTGTTCGCTTTTTGATCGGTCTTTGTTCGCTTTTTGATCGGTGTTTTTCCGGTTTTTAATCGCTTTCTGATCGCTTTTGATCGCTTTTTGATCGGTTTTAATTGCTTTTTGACAGGTTTTTTGATCGCTTTTTCATCGGTTTTTGATCGGTTTTTGATCGTTGTTTTATCGCTTTTTGATCGCTTTTTCATCCGTTTTTGATCGCATTTTGATCGCTTTTTGATCGCCTTTTGTTCGGTTTTTAATCGGTTTTTGATTGAATCTTAATAGTTATTTGATCGCTTTTTCATAGGTTTTAAATCGCTTTTAGATCGGTACTTGATCGCTATTTGATCGATTTTTGATCGCTTTATAGTCCGTTTTTTATCAGTATTTGATCGCTTTTTGATCGCTTTTTTTAATATGTATTTGATCAATTTTTTATCGGTTTTTGATCAGTTTTTGATCGTTGTTTTATCTTTTTTGATCAATTTTTGAACTCTGTTTTTTCGCTTTTTGATCGGTTTTTGATAGCTTTTTGATCGGTGTTTTTTGATTGCTTTTTGATCGCTTTTTGATCGTTTTTTGATCGCTTCTTGATCGATCTTTGGTTGATTTTTGATTGGTTTTTGATCGGTTTGATAGCTTTTTGATCGCTTTTTTAATCGCTTTTCGATCTCTTTTTGATCTCTTTTTGTTTGCTTTTTGATTGCTTTTTGATTGCTTTTTGATCGGTATTTGATCGATTTTTCATCGGTTTTTGATCGCTTTTAGATCGTCACTTGATCGCTATTTGATCGGGTTTTGATCGCTTTTTGATCGCTTTTTGATCGCTTTTTGATCGCTTTTTGTTCGCTTTTTGATCGGTTTTTGATCTCTTTTTGTTCGCTTTTAGATCACTTTTTCATCGGTTTTTGATCGGTTTTTGATCGTTTTTTATCGCTTTTTGATCTCTTTTTGATCACTTTTTGTTTGGTTTTCGATCGGGCCTTGATAGCTATTTGATCGCCTTTTCATAGGTTTTTCATAGATCGGCATTTGAACGCTATTTGATCGGTTTTTGATCGTTTTTGTATCCCCTTTTGATCGGTTTTTGATCACTTTTTTATCTTTATTTAATCATTTTTGATCGGTTTATGATCGCTTTTTGATCGGTATTGAAAAGATTTTTGATCTGTTTTTGATCGGAGTTTGATCGATTTTTGATCGCTTTTTGATCGCTTTTTGATCGTTTTTTGATAACTTTTTGATCGGTTTTTAATCGGTGTTTGATTGCTTTTTGATCGGTTTTTGATCGGTGTTTGATCGCTTTTTGATCGGTTTTTGATTGTTTTTTTATCGCTTTTTGTTCGCTTTTTGATCGGTTTTTGATCGGTTTTTGATCGCTTTTTCATCTGTTTTTGATCCGTTTTTGATCGTTGTTATATCGCTTTAGATCTCTTTTTGATAGCTTATTGATCGCTTTTTATTCGCTTTTTGATCGGGTTTTGTTAGGTTTTTATCGGTTTTTGATCGGGTTTTGATAGATATTTGATGGCTTTTTCATAGGTTTTTTATCGCTTTTAGATCGGTACTTGATCGCTGCTTGATCGGTATTTCATGGCTTTTTGATTTGTTTTTTGATCGGGGTTTGATCGGTTTTTCATTTATTTTTGATCGCTTTTTGATCGCTTTTATATCGCTTTTTGATGGTTTTTTTTTGCTTTTTGATTGATTTTTGATATGTATTTGATCATAATTTGATCGCATTTTGATTGCTTTTGGATCGCTTTTTGATCGGTGTTTGGTCGCTTTTTGATCGATTCTTGATCGGTGTTTTTTGATCGCTTTTTATCGCTTTTTATCGCTTTTTGATCGTTTTTTGATAGCTTTTTGATCAGTCTTTGATAGCTTTTTGATCGGTGTTCTATCGCTTTTTGATCGCTTTCTGATCGGTTTTTGATCGCTTTTTGATCAGTTTTTGATCGTTTTTTTCTTGTTTCTTTGATCGGTTTTTATCGCTTTTTCATCGGTTTTGATCGGTTTTTGATCGTTGATTTATCGCTTTTTGATCAGTTTTTAATCGGTTTTTGATAGCTTTTTGATGGTTTTTTGATCGCTTTTTGATCGCTTTTTATCGCTTTTTGTTCTGTTTTTGATCTGATTTTGATCTGATTCTGATAGCTATTTGATCGCTTTTTCATAGGTTTTTGATCGCTTTAAGATCGGTACTTGATCGCTTTTTGGTTGGTTTTTAATCGGATTTTGATCGGTTTTTAATCAGTTTTTGATCACTTTTTTTCTGTATTTGATCGGTTTTTATCGGTTTTTGATCACTTTTCGATCAGTACTTGATCGCATTTTGAACGCTTTTTGATCGGTTTTTGATTGGTTTAGTATATCTTTCTGGTCGCTTTTTGATCGCTTTATGATCGGTATTTGATCATTATTTGATTGTTTTTTGATCGCTTTTTGATTGGTTTTTGATCGGTTTTGATCGTTTTTTGATGGCTTTTTGATCGGTCTTTGATCGCTTTTTGATCGGTTTTTGATCGGTGTTTTATCGGTTTTTTATCGCTTTCTGATCGCTTTTTGATCGCTTTATGATCGGTTTTTGATTGCTTTTTGACAGGATTTTGATAGCTTTTTCATCGGTTTTTGATCGGTTATTTAGATCGTTGGTTTTATCAGCTATTTCGGTCGCTTTATTGGATCGCTTTTTGATCGCATTTCGTTTTTGATCGCTTTTTTTTTATTGTTTTGTGATGTTTTTTGATCGAGTCTTGATAAGCTGATGTTGATTGCTTTTATCAATAGATTTCTTTAAGATTTACACTCAAACTATGATACTTTGTGGTTGATCATTAAATATGATCAGTTTTTGATCGCTGTATAGTCGGTTTTTTGATTTCCAGTTGATTTGGATTCTGTCTTTTTGCATCGCTTTTTTTTAATCCTTGTATTTGGTTCGTTTTTGGATCGTTTTTTGATCATTTTTGATCGTTGTTTTCTTTCTTTTTGAATAGCTTTTTTGATCGCTTTTAGATCGGTACTTTTCAATAGGTTTTTTGATCGCTTTTAGATCGCTGTCATTTGATCGCTTTTGATCAGTTTTTGATAGTTTTTAATCTCCTTATTTGATCGATTTTTGTCCGCTTTTTGATCGTTTTTGTTCGCTTTTTGTCGTTTTTGATCATTTTTTTTATATTATTTTGATCCTTGTTTTGATCGCATTTTTGATCGGTTTTGACCGCTTTTTGATTGGTATTTGATCGCTTTTTGATCTTGTTTTTTTGATTGAAATGAAACATGTTTTTTAAACGCTTTTTGATTTTTATTTATCGCTTTTTGATAAGCTTTTTGATCGGTTTTGATCGCGTTTATGATCGATTTTTGATCATTATTTGTTCGTTTTTTGATCGCTTTTTCATCGGTATTTGATTCGCTTTTTGATCGATTTTTGATCGGTGTTTGATCGCTTTTTGTCGGTTTTTGATCGGTTTTTGATCGTCTTTTTGTTGTTTTTGATCTCTTTTAATACTACAACTTATTTGATCGATTTTTGGGAGAGGGTAAGAACTGATGGCTTTATTATCGCTTTTGATTCGATTTTTGATCAGTTTTTATGAGCGCTTTTCGTTTGTTTAAATAGTTTTTTGATCGCGATTTTTGATCGTTTTTGGATCACTTTTTTATCTTTATTTGACATCCCTTTTTGATCGCTTTTTTGAATGCGTTTTTGACCGCTTTTTGATTGGTATTTGACTTTGTTCGCTTTTTTGATCTCTTTTGATCGCTTTTTTGATCGCTTTTTGATCGCTTTTTCCATCGGTAATTTTGTTCGCTTTTTGATTCTACTTTTTATTGTGTTTGATCGCTTTTTTGATCGTTTGTTGATGAATGGTTTTTGATCGCTTTTTTGTTCGCTTTTTTGCTCATGATGGTTTTTTGGTCGCTTTTTGAATCGGTGTTGAATCTATATCTACAGTTTGATCCCCTTTTTGATCGTTTTTGATCGCTTTTTTGTTAGCTTTCTTTCCGGTTTTTCGATCGGGTTTTTTTGATCGGGTATGATACATAATTTTTGATCGGCCATTTCATAGCTTTGTTTGATCGGCTTTTATATCGCATTTTTGATGTGTTTTTTGATGCTTTTTGTTCGCTTTATGATATCTTTTTTAAATCGCTTTTTGATCGCATTTTGATCGCTTTAATGATCGGAAATTTATGAATCATATTGTGAATCGCTTATTTTGAATACGCCCTTTCCCTTTCGTGTATTCAACTTTTGGATTGCTTTTTGAATCGCTTTATAAGTCTTTTTTTGATCGCTTTTTGATCGCTTTTTTTGATGCTTTTGATCGGTATACTTGATCTTTATTTGAAATCGCTTTTGATCGCTATTTCTTGTTTTGATCACGCTTTTGATGTGACTTTTAAATCGCATACTTTTGATCGCTTTTTGATCGCTTTATGATCGGTATTTGATCGGTCTTTGTTCGCTTTTTGATCGCTTTTTGATCGGTGTTTTTTCGGTTTTTAATCGCTTTCTGATCGCTTTTAATTTCTTTTTGACATGTTTTTTTATCGCTTTTTCATCGGTTTTTGATCGGTTTTTGATCGTTGTTTTATCGCTTTTTGATCGCTTTTTCATCGTTTTTTGATCGCATTTTGATCGCTTTTTGATCGCCTTTTGTTCGGTTTTTGATCGGTTTTTGATTGAATCTTGATAGCTATTTGATCGCTTTTTCATAGGTTTTAAATCGCTTTTAGATCGGTACTTGATCACTATTTGATCGATTTTTGATCGCTTTATTGTCCGTTTTTGATCAGTATTTGATCGCTTTTTGATTGTTTTTTTTGATATGTATTTGATCGATTTTTGATCGGTTTTTGATCAGTTTTTGATCGTTGTTTTATCTTTTTGATCACTTTTTAATTAAACTCTTTTTTTCGCTTTTTGATCGGTATTTGATAGCTTTTTGATCGATTTTTGATCGGTGTTTTATGATTGATTTTTGATCGCTTTTTGATCGTTTTTTGATCGCTTTTTGATCGATCTTTGGTCAATTTTTGATTGGTTTTTAATCGGTTTGATAGCTTTTTGATCGCTTTTTAATCGCTATTCGATCTCTTTTTGATCTCTTTTTGTTTGCATTTTGATTGCTTTTTGATTGCTTTTTGATCTTTATTTCATCGATTTTTCATCGGTTTTAAATCGGTTTTTGATCGTTGTTTTATCGCTTTTTGATCGCTTTTTCATAGGTTTTTGATCGCTTTTAGATCGTCACTTGATCGCTATTTGATCGGATTTTGATCGCTTTTTGATCGCTTTTTGATCAGCTTTTCATCGCTTTTGATCGTTTTATGATCGCTTTTTGATCGCTTTTTGATCGTTTTTTAAACGGTATTTGATCACTTTTTAATATGTTATTGATCGTTTTTTGATCGCTTTTTAATCGGTAGTTGATCGCTTTTGGATCTGTTTTTGATCGGTGTTTGATCGCTATTTGATCGTTTTTTGATCGCTTTTTTGATCGCTTTTTGTTCGCTTTTTGATCGGTTTTTGATCTCTTTTTCATCGGTTTTTGATCGCTTTTTCATCGGTTTTTGATCGGTTTTTGATCGTTTTTTATCACTTTTTGATCTGTTTTTGATCACTTTTTGATCACTTTTTGATTACTTTTTGATAGCTTTTTGTTTGGTTTTCGATCGGGCCTTGATAGCTATTTGATCGCCTTTTCATAGGTTTTTGATCGCTTTTAGATCGTTACTTTGTAGCTATTTGATCGGTATTTGATTGCTTTTTGATCTGTTTTTGATCGGTGTTTGATCGATTTTTGATCTCTTATGATCACTTGTTGATCGCTTTTTGATCGCTCTTTGATCGATAGGTTTAATTATGAGTATGAAACAGGTCAAAAAGCTATCAAAAAAGCAAATAGTTCAAAACTGCTAATACTACAACAGAGAAAACGAGAAATATCAAAAAAAAACGATCAAAATAGCGATCGGAAAATGCGACAAAAAAAAGCAGAGATATAAGCTTAGAAAAAATAAAGCATCTTCCAGTATTCATAGAAATACTATATAAATGCGATACAAAAGCATGCTGTATTTGTACACAAATTATTACATTAGCGACTCTCAAAAACCACCCCGATCAATAAAATGGGGCGATCAAAAGCGATCAAAAGCGAACAAAAAGGGATCAAAAAGCGACAAAAATCTATCAAAATGTGATCAAAAACCGGTCAAGAAATCGATGCAACCGAGAAACGAGGTCACAAAAAATACGATCAATAAAAGTCATCAAAAAGCAATCAAAAAGCTGGATCCTAATTAATAGCGGGTCAAGAAATGCATATAATGGTGGAAAGTAATCGAAAATACGATACAAATAATATAGTCGATCAAAAAGCGAAATATAAAAAAAAAACAAATCCAAATACCGAACCAAAAATTGATCAGACAAGAGCGCAAAATACAAAAAACGAATCAAAAAATTAATGTTATAACAAATTCAATCAATGAAACGATTCAAAAAACCAATACAAAAAAAATCGAGAATATATCAAAAATAACGATCATAAAACGCCGAGTCAACCCCAACAGATCTAATCATAAAAGCAATCAAAGCAGAATCAAAAAGCGATCAATAAGAGCAATTAAAAAAGCAATCAAAAGGAAACGATCAAAAAAGAGAGCAAAGATCAAAAAAGCACATTTCAAAAAATGTGATCAATAAAGTCGGATGTTCATATATAAGTCGGATCATAAGCGATTCTTTTATTAAAATGACGGATCGAGAGAAAAGCGGAATGCAAAAACACAGAATCTGAAAAACGGATCAAACAGCGATCAAAAAAAGTTATGCGAATATCTAGATACAAGAAAGAATGAGGCGAGATACGAAAAAAAACGATCAAAAAAAAAAAAAAGAAAAAAAAAACATAATCAAAAAAAGCAATCAGAAAGCGTTAAAAAAGAGCGATCAAAAAAGCGAAATACAAAAACACAGAATCAAAATTAGCGGATCGATAAATTGCGATCAAAATGCGATGCGCAAAAGCGATTCAAAAAGCAATCAAATAGCCAAGTATACAGAATATTGCGATCAAAGAAGCGGTTAAAAAGGAGCAAATTAAAAAGCGATGCAAAAAGCGAGGGTCTAATAATTAACGATCAAATAAACTGATCAATATGAAGCGATCAAAAAAGCGAACAGAAAAAGGGCAATCAAAAAACGATGGCAAAAGAAGCGATCAGAAAGGGAGTGGATAAAGGGGGAGCAATATACAAAAAGACGAAAAGTCAAAAGCGATCAAAAAAAGCAATAAAAAAGCAATCAAACCGATCTATAAGCGAGAGACAAAAAAAGCGATAAAAAAACAAATCAAATACAGCGTCGATCAAAAATGGATCAAAAAACGATCAAAAAAACGATCAAAAAAGCGATCAAAAAGCGACAAAAAAACAAACAAAAAGAAACGATAAAAAAAAATCGATCAAAAGTAGGAGAGAGTAAACGGTTAAAAATAAATAAAAAAACGATCAATAAAGCGATCAAAAAAAAGACAAATACAAAAAGCAATCAAAAAGACGAAATATAACAAAAAAGCGATCAAAAAGCGATCTAAAAGCAATCAAAAAACGATCAAAACCGATCAAAAAAACGATAAAAAAAATGATCAAATACCGATCAAAAAGCGATCAAAAAGCGATCAAAATGATGATCAAAAAGCGATCAAAAAGCGATCAAAAAGCGATCAAAAAGTGATCAAAAAACCGATCAAACAGCGATCAAAAGGCGATCAATAAAGCGACCAAAAAGCGATCGAAAAACGGATCGAAAAGCGATCATAATAAGAGCATCTTTTAAAGCAAATATATCAAAAATGCAATCAAAAAAGCGATCAAATAAAAGCGATCAAAAATGATCAAATAGGTCGAAATGGCGATCAAAAGAAGCAGAATAAAAAAGCGAAATCAAAAAAGGAAACCGTCAAAAATAACCAGAAAAACACATTAAATGCCGATCAAAAAGTGGTTTATATATAAGCAATTAAATTATCTACAAAAAGTCGATCTAAAAAACGAATCAAAAAACCGCACCACACAAGTGAATCCATAAAAAGCAGAACAACAACGAAGATTCAAGAAGCCTATTCAACAAACGCCACGCATCCACACAAACGTGATCAACCACAACGCAATCCACACAAACAAGCGATCATAAAAAAGCCGCGACTCCAACCAAACGCAATACAATAAGCAATCCAAAACCCGATCTCACTAGAGCGATCAAAAAGCGATAAAAAAACAATCAATACTGAACAAAAATTGAATCAAATACGATCAAAAATAACGATCTAATAATTGTTTGATTAAATATCAATCATATATAAAACGATCAAATACCAAATTGCAAAATATATCGTATTCTAACAATGAAGACCCAAGTGATCTAAAAATGCATAAAATGAAAAAAAAACCAAATATATACATAGCAAGCGAAATCAAAAAGCGTCAAGAACAAGCCGATTAAAAGCTCAATCATAATAACGATTAAAGAAGCATATATATATAAAACGATCGAAGAAATCTCGATGCGCGAGAGCGCGGGGCGGGTGTGGCGAGGAAAAGCGAGGTCAATTAATTAGAGAATAAAGGAAATAAGAAAACCGATCACCAAACCGGATCAAAAAGCCGCATCAACAAAACGATCAAAAACGCGATCACAGCCCATCTAACAAAGCGACTCAAAAAAGAGATCAAAAAGCGAAGTCAAGAAAGCGTCGAAAAAGTTTCTGTGAAAAGCAATCAAAAAAGATCAAAAAAAGAGCATCAACAAACGATCAAAAACAATCAAATACCGACCAAAAAATCGATCAAAAAGCTGATAAAAAGCGATCAAAAACTAATCAAAAATGACTCCAAATATCGATCAAAACCATGATCACCAAACCGATCAAAAAGCAATCAAAAAGCAATCAAAAAAGCGATCAAAAAAGGATCAAAAAGTGATTACAAAGAAAGCAAATAATTTAAAAACTCACAAAGACGGAAATATAAAAAAAAAAACTATCTCAAAAACTCGGTATCAAAAAACGTGATCAATTATGTTTTTGATCAAAAGCGTATCAATAAATCGGTTTTCCAATAGTCGATATATAATAGCCAAATCAAAGAGAGGCTATAATAAAACGTATTTCTCATAGATAGCTAATTCAATATATTGTGCAATGCGGACACACAGCCGCGCACTCCAAAAAGCGAACCGAAAAAAGCGATCAAAAAAAAACTATAACAAACCGATCATACTTGCGATACAAAAAAGCGAATAAAAAGCTATTATTAAAAAGATATCACACCAGATCGACCCAACAGAGCATCTCAAATTCTGAACACAAAACGCGACCTTAGAAGCCAATAACATAAACCACGATTGACCAACAAGAACTATGCAAGAAAAGCAGAGACCCAAAAGCAATCTTAATAAACAGAGAATACAAAAAGCGATCAAAAAAGATGTCACAAAACGATCAAAAAAATACGATCAAAAAAACGATATCAAAAGCCCACACCACCGCCCCACACCAAAGAACAATTCAAAAACTCGTATTTTTAAAACCTCAACCAAAGCGATCAAAAAGAGATCAAAAAACTATCAAGGATATCACGCCATTATCGGGAAAATCATGATCAAACAACTCGATCAACACACACACTACAATAAAGCAACTTCAAGAAAGCGATTCAAAAACAATCAACCCATACCGCACCCCAACAAAAATCCATACATAAAAAGCGATATCAAAAGCGAATCAAATAAAACGATCAAAAATTAGCGATCAATATAAGTCAAAAAACAAGATCAAAAATACAGAGAAATAAAAATAGAGATAAAACGACAAAGCGAAAATCCATAAGGAAAAGCAGATCAAAAGCAATTAAACAATAAAAAAAGACAGAATCAAAATGGAATTAAAAAAGGCAATCAAAAAAGAGCGAGTCAAAACGATTGCATAAAGTGAGATCAAAGCACGAATCAGAAAACACGATCAAAAACAAGCGTAACAAAAAGGCAATCAAAAAAAGTTATAAAGTATCTGATCACAATAAAAGCAGATCGATAAGAAACGATCTATAAGCGATAGACTATGCAAGGAGAGCAATCAAATGCCAACCACTACAAAAAGCAATCAAAAAAGGCGATATATCAAAAGAAACGGAGAATCAATAAGAAACGATCAAAAAGCGATCAATTTATAACGATACAAATAAAGACGAGAGGTCGAGAAGCGAGCCGATCATATAAAGCGATCCAAAAAGACAATGCAATACCCAAAGAAACAAAAAATGAAAAGAATCAACCCAAAAGCTGTGCTTTAAAAAGCAATTGCATAAAGCGATCAAAGCGATCTGCTTGATCATCCGGCGACAATCACGGAAGCGCATTCGCGCGCGGAACCTATAGCGATCAAAAAACGATCTAAAAATCGACTCAAACTAAAGTAATTTAAAAAACTGGTATCAAAAAAATAGAATCAAAAAAAACAGATCAAACACAAGCGATCAAAAGCAATTCAAAAAAGCAATTTCAAAAAGCCGATATCATATAAAATGAACGAGATCAAAAGCGATTATAAGAGCAATCAAGAACGATCCACAAAAGCGATCAGAAAAAATAAAAAACTATCAAAACCATTAAGTAAAATCGTGTTCCTCAGATTTCCCGTGATCATAACACAAACGAAATATTTATAAACTTCTACTAAACTCTGATGTCAGGAAACTGAGCCTATTATAATAAAAAAGAGACGAAAATAAAAAAGCATAGTATAAGGATAGTCAAAACTTCATGAAGAGGTCAACCAAATATACAAAATTTGAATCACAAAAATAGCGCATCTAGGAACAAGTAAATACCGACCAATAGAAGACAGATCAAAAATGAGCGATGAAAAAGCAGATGCTGAGGGGATGACCGAGGGAGGTCGAGAGAAAAAGATAAAAAAATAATATCACAAAAAAACAGGTCAAAAAAATATCGAGATATCCAAAAACACGATCTAAAAAAGTCGATTTCAAAAAATAGTCAATTTTCAAAATAATCCCTTGATAAAAAATCTAAAAGCGATCAACAGAGAGAATTCAAAAGAACTATCAAAAACCGATCAAAAAACTGATCAAAAAGCTATCAAAAGCGATCAAAAACGCCGATCAAAAGGCATTCAAGAATTGCGATTCAATAATACAATTTCAAATACCGACCAAAATAATATCCAAAAAAAAGCGATCAAACAAAGGAGTAAATTCCTGATATTGCTCTATTAAATAAATATGATATACCAAAAACGATCAAAAAACCGAATTAAAATCAGAGAATAAAAAAACACGATCAAAATGCGATCAAGAAAGGGCAAGTGCAAAAGGGCAGATGTAAAAAATCAGGATGCTGAAGCCTAGAGGCAAAAATGAGCAGAGTTAAAACAAATCAAACAAAGTCTCGATAAAACAACCGCATCAAAAAAGAGACGAGATACAAAAGAGAGAACAAATCAAATAAAACCGAAATTTCATAATACAAAGGAATACAAAAAAGCAGAAATCAAGAAAAAAAGTTAATCAAAATATCATGGAGTACAAAAAGCGATACACGAGAAAAAAACGAAATCATAAGGGCTAAAAGCTATTCATAATATAGCTAATAAAATGCAAATCAAAAAGCAATACACAAAAAGCGGAAATCAAAAGAAAGAGACGATATTCAAAAAACAGGATCACAAAAAAAAGCAGATCAAAAAAAACGATCAAAATAGAACGATGGTGCGTTTATAATGGCTGATTCAAAAGTCGTTGTCAAAAAGCAAATCAATTCCCATACCGAATCATATAAATCGATTCTAAAAAGCGGTTAAGAAATGCATATTAAATATGTCTGAATCTCAAAAAAGCGAAATCAAAAAAGCAGGAATCAAAAAAACGAGACTTAGAGTCTTGATCAATGGTGATTCCTCATGATAAAGCAGAAAATTCAAAAAGAACGAATCAAATTAAGAAACTGATCTAAAAAGCTTGTATCAACACCATAAACAGCGATGTCGAAGAATAGTTTATCTAATTATATTTTAGATCGAAAGTATAGTTCGATCGAAAAACGTCAATAATGGCGTCATATAATAGGCGTGAAAAAATAAAGAACAAAGGGATAAAGATGCAAATCAAATATTATACAGGCTAACACAAAATCAGGTGAGAGTCATACACGCTAAAACAATATCGAATCTGTTAAATGCGAAATCAAAATGCGAATAATAAATAGCCAAAAAGTCAATACAGAAAATATGACACGATACAAAAAAAGAAGTTAAAAAAGCAAAGTTGAAGAAAAGAGAGCGAGAGATCAAAAAAAAAAGACGATAACAAAAAACACAACGAATCGAGAGGAAGAGCTGATTCAAACATGCTCATCTAAAAGCGATCATAAAAAGAAGATCAAATAAAGCGATCAAATAGCGATCATGAAGCTGATCGTAAAGCAATCAAAAGCGATCATAAACTAATCACATTCGTACCATTTATAAATCGATCAAAAAGCGATAAAAAAGCGATCATAAAGCGATCAATCCTTTCTTTCATATCGATCAACAATTGTATCTATTCTAAATATATCCGTATGAGACACAAATCAGGCACACTCACACCACCCCCCCACCAATGTCAGATCATAGAAAAAAAGCGATATAAAAAGACGATTCAAAAAGATAGAATATAAAAACACAGACAACCAAAAAAGAGACAGAGAATCAAACAAACCGAACGGTATATAAAAAACTATCCAAAAATCCGATCAATAAAACTGATTCAATATTGTGATCAAATCCAAGCGTGATACAAAATTAAATCGGTTTCATTATGTATGAAAATTACGAAGATATCTATCTGTTCTTGCCACATTTTTAAAGTTACTTATGATTATACTCATCCAGCTCCACGCAGATCAAAAAGACAGACCCCAACAACGCACGATACAAAAAAGACTATCACAAAAACAGAATCAACTAGAATATAAAATAAAAAAGCGAGAGATAAAGCTATAAAAAAAGCGAATAAAAAGCTATTTAAAAAAGATATCAAAGATCGATCAAGAGCATTCCACAATATTAACACTGCAAAATGTGTAAGTACAAGTACATAAAAACAAAAAACATACCCCGAGACTCATAGACGAATCACAAAGAAGCGGGAGTGGAATAAGATATAATGAGCGGGGGCAAAAAGCTAGATCATATATATAGTCAGATCAAAACAAGTCTTTCACAACACACACCGCTATCAAATAAATCGAGGGCCTCTCAACAAACGAGAATCAAAAAAATGGCGTATCTAAGGGATCGCGTAAAACCGATTTATAAAAAATACTAAAGAAACGACAGGTCTCTTTTAAATTACTATTTAATAACCGATCAAAGACCACCATTGACCAAATAGCGATCAAAATAGCGATCAAAAATGCTGAATCAAAAGGCAATCAAAAAAGTGTCGATTCGTGGGAAAAACAATCTAAAAATACACAGAGAACCAAAAAATAGCTCAATAAAAGACGAATCAAAAGAGGGATCAAATAAACGATCAAAAGCGATCAAATATAGATCTAAAAGAAACGATATCAAAACCGATTAAAATCCTATAAAAACAAAGATCAAGGAGAGCGATCATTAAGCAATCATAAAAGACATTAAAAAACAGTAAAACAGCTATCTTTATGCGTTCCCACAAATCAATTAAAAAAGCGATCAAAAACGATACGAAAAGCGATCAAAAACACGAATCCCAAAAACCGATCAAATAAGCGTTAAACAAAAAGCGATCAGGAAAGTTTATCAATATCATGATCAAAAAAACGCGCATCGAAAAACGATCATAAAGCGAATCAAAAAGCTATCAAAAAGCAATCAAAAAATACCAATCAAAAAGCAATCAAAAAAGCGATCAAAAAGCGATCAAAAAACGATCAAAAAGCGATCAAAAAACGATCAAATAGCGATCGAAATGCGATCAAAAAGCGTGCAAAAAGCAATCAAATACCGAACAAAATGCGATCAAAAAGCGGTTAAAAAGCAATTAAAAAGCGATCAAAAAGCGATCAAAAAACGATCAAAAACGATCAAAAAGCGATATCAAATAAAAGCGAACAAAAAGCGAATCAAAAAAGATCAAAAATCGATACCAAAAAATGTGAATCATAAAACAGGGTCGAAGAAAATCGTGATCAATAAACGATTCAAAAAAGCGATTGAAAAAGTGATCAATTTAAAGCAACTCAAAACATTGCGATCATTTAAAGTCGATCTATAAAGGCAATTAAAAAGTCAATTCAATTAACGCGATCTATATGGGAGAGCGAAATCAAAAAAACGATATAAAAAAACACATAAGGAAATGATAATTGGTCGTTGTTCTCCATCGCCTAGTTATTTTATTTCATTCAAATAACGATTTCAATTATAAAATGTGATTTAATAGGTATCACATCAGAAAAGGTGACGGGGATCAATAGGAGGACCAGTCGGAGAGAAAAAAATCGATAAAAAAAGGTGAGGAGGCAAGATCAGGAAAAGCGATCAAAACCCCAGCAATCCAACCCGATAAAATGTCAAATTCATAAAGCGATCAAAACACTCCAAGCCCCCGATCCCACACAACTTATTGTCGGGTTATTCAAAATAAAATGGCGGGGGGATACAAAAAAAAACATAAAATAATAAAAAAAACACAAAGAAATGTTATTTTATTATTCTCTTATTTTTTCATGATAATCGAAAAGAAAAACAAAAAGGAAATACAAAAAGATAAAACCTAAAAAATAACAAAATAACAAGTTAGATCAAAAAAAGGCAATCAAAAAAGCAGATTACAAGAAAAAGCGTATCAAAAGCGATCTAAAATTAACGATCAATTAACTCCTTGTATTCAAGGGGGAGAGCGAGAAAATACACAAAAAGCGAGAGAAATAAATCAATAGAATTTATACATTGTGCATAGAACTTGTACAGCTGTAAAAACAAAAAACAAGAGATAAAAGGGGAAAGACAGATAAAAAGAGCAATAAAATAACGGATGAGAAAGCAAGTCAATAAAATTTCTAGAGAAGAAGCAGAAGAAAGAAAAAAACCGAATTGAAAAAAAAATCGAGAATACAAAAAAAAAGCGAGTTCAAAAATGGAAGCGCGAAGGCGATTACAACCTATGGATATCCAAAAAGAAGAATCAAAAGAAACGAGATCAAGTATAAAAGCGATCAAAAAAAGACGATCAGAAAGGCGTATATTCAAAAAAAGCGATCAAAACATCGATCAAACAGCGAGATAAAAAAAAGGAGCGAGTCAAAAAAGTTATCAGAGTATCTGATCAAAAGCGATCGAATAAACGATCTAAATAAGCGATCAAAAGCTATCAAAAAGCAAATTAAAATGCAATCAAAAAGCAAATCAAAACGATCCAAAAGGCGATCAAAAAAAACGAATCAAAAGGCGATCGAGAAAAAACGATCCAAATAGCGATCGAGAAATGCGATACAAAAAGCAATCAATATACCGAACAAAATGCGATCAAAAAAGCGGGTTACAAAGCAATTAAAAAGTCGATGATGAAAAAATCTAAAAACGATCAAAACGATCAAAAAGCGATCAAAAAAGCAGAACAAAAAGCGATCAAAAAACGATCAAAAATCGTTCAAAAAGCGATCAACAAAAACCTGTCAAAAATCGATCAAAATACGATCAAAAAAGGCGATTAAAAGCAAACAATCAAAAGCAATCAAAAAGCGATCAAATTAAACCGATCAAAAAGCAATTAAAAGCAATCAAAAAACCGATCAAAAATATCATCAAAAAACATAAAAAACAATCAAATACCGAACAAAAATTTATCAAAGCGATCAAAAAACGATCAAGAAATGTATTAAATTCAATTAATAAATAAACCGGCAAACAAGCGATAAAAAAGCGATCAAAAGCGAGATCAAAAAAGCGATAGAAAAAGGCAATCAAAAGCGTCGAGAGAGAGACAATCAAATACCAGACAAAAAAATTCATAAAAAGCGATCAACAAGCGATCAAGAAGCGATAAAAAACGATCCAATATAGATCAAAAAAACCATCAAAAACCGATTTAAAAATCAATAAAAACAACGATCAAAAGCGATCAAAGAGCAAATCAAAAAGCAATCAAAAACAATAAAAAAGCGATCGAAAAATGCGATTAGGAATAGGCAAGTCAAAAGATCGTACAAAAAAACGGATCAAAAAGCCGATCAAAACACGAATCAAAAATCAACGATAAAAACAGCGATGAAAAAGCGAGTCAAAGAAGTGTAGTGCAGATATCTGAATCAAAAAGGCGAGGTCGAGAAGAAGACGATCCGAAGGGAACGGACGAAAGACTATACGCGAAGAAGCAATCAAAATGCAATCAAAAAGCGATCAAAACAGCGATCAAAAAGCAAACAAAAAAGCAATTAAATTTCGATAAAAAAAACGATCAAAAACTAATAATATATCTCACCCAAAGGCCACATCAAAAAGAGATATTATAATGCCATAAAAATATCTTGGAAAACTTTTGAAAAAGTCACAGATATTTGATGTCCTTCTATCTAAAAGCGATCAAATAAGAGATCAATAATATACGATTCAAAACGCGATCAAAAAGTGATCTCAGAGACATAGACATCAAATACTATTTTCTTCAAAGAATCAAATCTACAAAATACACAATAAAAATATAATTTAACCTCTGCAAGGAGCATAAATTAAGATAAAAAAAAAAACATTCAATGATAAAAATATATCGATCAAATCCCTACGGTAAACGAAACCTGGAGTGTCTTGCGAATTTAGCAACTTTCTTAATACAAATTGTCGCATTTTAAAATAAAGAGACCGTTATGGGGTTTTATGAAAAGCTATTCATCTTCGATTTAAAAAGCAATAATATAAAAAAACTATCCCAAAAACTCACAGATCATCTAACCAAATACTAGTGAATATAGCTTCCGATGCTTAAAACTTGCATTAAACAATTTCTTAGTAATTTTATTCTTGATTTCTGAGTCGACGCTGTCATCAAACAGTAATGAGGATGGTTATGAAATAATATGCTTATAGAGCGAAGTTAATATCTGATATTTCAATTTTCATGAAACTTTTAATTTGCAATTGATCGGCTACTTCAGAGAAGAGGATATACTTATCAAAGCTTTAAACCACAGTTAATTTACAAACATACGAAATTCACATCTATGAAAAGTAATCAATATCCACCGACCAAAAGACGATCAAAAAGAGATCAAAAAGCAATTCAGAACCGCTATGCAAAAAGTTGATTGAAAATGATTGAAAAAAACGTATAAAATCGTAGAAAACGATCAGAAAATCGATCAAGAGAAGGGCAGTGGAAAAAAGGAGCACGATCAAAAAATGCAATCAACACACACACAAGATAAAAAAGATCAATAAACCGAATAAACTAAAAAACATGAAAAAATACAAAGAGATGAAAAACAACAAAAACCGAGTTAAAAGCGATCAAGAAAGCGATCAAAAAGCGATCAAAGAGCGATCAGAAGGCAATGAAAAAGCGATCAAGAAGACAGAGAGGGAAAAAAATACCATAGGAGAGAGAGAACATAAAAAAAAAATCCATAAAAAGCCGATCAAAAAGCCGATCATAAACGATCAAAAAGCGATCAAAATGATCAAAAACCGACAAAAACCGATTAAAAATCGATAAAAACAACGATCGAAGGAAAGCAATCATAAAGCAAATTCAATTAAGCAATCTCATAAAATAACAATGAAAAAAAGCGATCAAAAATGAACAAAAAACAAGCAACTCAAAAAAATCGAAATCAAAAAATAGATATAACAAAAAGAGACGGATAAAATTACATGAACACGAATCAAAAGCCGAGAATCAAGAAAAACTACGAGGGACTAAATAAGTCGGATTCATAAAAGTTTATTCAAATTACTGATCAAGACGCGAAATACGAAAAAACAGATCAAAAAGACGACCAAAAAGCTAATTCAATTAAGTCAATGCACAATGACAATAAAAAGGCGAGTCCAAAACAGCAACTCAAAAGGAAGTCGGTTTTCCCGAGATAACAAACACAAACCGACGAAACAATAACTCTCAGAAAAACAGCGATAAATAATAGCGATCAAAGAGATCAAAAAGCGATCATAAATTGCGATGAGATCCAACAAGCGGATCAAAGAAGGCGAATGAAAACCCAGCCATCTAACACAGCCCGATAAAAAAAGATAAAAAGAAAGCGAAGTAAAAAGAAACAATAGAAATAAGGAAAATAATACAAATTTTCAGAAGTGAATCAAGACAATCGTTTTCAGAAAAAGTGAATCAAAACAATCGTACAACACGAAACACAACTAACGACACAGAAGCGAAATAATAATAAGGACGATCAAGGCTACACTCTATTGCTAATAAATGATCAATATCATATATAAATAAATATATATTGATCAAAACCCGAATCATAAAGCAATTACAAAAGCAATAAATCAATAGCGGATCAAAATAGCGATCAAATGGATTTAAAAGCCTATCAAATAGTCGATCAAAAAAAGGACGATAAAAAAAGCTATCACAAAATCGACTCAAAAAAACGATCAAATAGTGATACAAAATGCGACAAAAAAATCGGTTCAACATAGCGATTATAAAAAGCAATCAAAAGCGATCAAAACGATCAAAAAGCAATCAAATTGCAACAAAAAAGCGATACAAAAAAGCGAGACACAAAAGAACGAGATCAAAAACTATCACACAAAAACCGAATCAAACTGCGATAAAAAAGCGAATAAAAAGCATATTGAAAAAAGATTAAGATCGATACAAGCACGACGCACTCTCAAAAAAATTTGATCAAAAAAGCCGCAATCTCACGAAGTAATAACAAAAAATACCATGACAAAGATCGATCAATAATAGAAGAGTCCACACAAACCATCCTTCATCGAGAGAATCAAAAGCGAGATTCTACAAAAAGAGTGATCAAAAACGCAGAGAGAGATAAAAAATCGGGGGAGTCAAAAAAAGAACGATCAAAAAATCGAATCACAAAAAGCAGTCACAAAAAAAGCGAATCAAAAAAAGCGAGATCAAAAGGAGAATTAAAAAGAGCAAATATCAATAACGAGATATCTAAAAGACGGTTTCAAAAAAGAGAGATATACAATACCAAAATCTAACAAAAAAAAAGCCGTATAAAAAAAAAATGTATCTAATAAAGGGCGGATCAAAAAGCGATTCAAAAAGTCGATCAAACCCAACAGCGCACATCAACAAACGCCGCATCACCCACAACAGATTGCAGAAGACATTGAAAATGGAATCTCTTAAAGGAATGAAAAGCGAATACACAAAAAAAAAAGACGATTAAATAACATCAAAAAGCAATAAATCAATATCATCACCCCGATCAATAAACGATCAAAACGATTAAAAAAAGGAAAAATCAGTACTCCAAATAAACGGATCGAAGTAATCTGTATTTCATAACAAGGAATCGAAACGCTATCAAAAACAATAAAAAAAGCAACAGATCAAATACGATTCAAAAACGGAGGACAGATCAAAAATATAGATCACAAAATTGTATCAAAAAAAGAAACACGATTCAAAAAGACGAAGAAAAAAAAACCAAACAAAAGAGAGCATCAAAACTCCAACCCTTATAAAGAAAAGCGATCAAAAAGATTATCAATATACATCAGAAAGACGAATCCGAAAACACAAATCAAAAGCGATCAAAAAAGACTTATCAAAAAAGCTAATCAAAATTGCAATCAAAAAGCAATTAAAAAAGCGATCAAAAAAAGCGATCAAAAAACAATCAAAAGCGATCGAAAAACGATCAAAAAAGCGATCGAAAAAGAGATCAAAGAGCATACAGGAAAGCGATTCAAAAAGACAATATCAAAATACCGTATTTTCTTTCGATCAAAAAGCGGTTAAAAAGCAATTAAAAAAAGGCGATCAAAAAAGCGAGCGGAAAAAACGAATAAAAAACGATAAAAAAACGATCAAAAAAGCGAAACAAAAAACGATCAAAATGTGATTAAAATATCAAATCAAAAAAACATCAAAAAACAAATCACAGAAAAAAGTCATCAAAACGAATCAAAAAGCGATCAAAAAGACGATTAAGATCAAATAAATAACGATCAAATAAGGATCAATAAAACTATCAATAAACAGATTATATTTCAATAAATGCGTTCAAAAATACCCCTATCCACAAACCAAGTTCAATACCTTTGCGATATTCTTGGAAAATATTGTCTGAAATTATAAAGTCTATTGATAATAAAGATATCTAAATGATCGATTTAAAGAGCTATTCCAAAATTATGAGTCGAAGAAAGCGAATCATAGAAGTAATTCAATACCCCGACCAACAAAAAGAACACGATCAACCCAAAGAGACTCAAACCAAGGAGCCAACTACATCATATAACCGATCAAAAGCGATCAAAAAGTGTTCAAAAACGATCAAAAATCGATCAAAAAAACGATCAAAAATCGAGATCAACATTTAAGTTCAGTCAAATATGCGTATACAAAAAAAGACAAAAATATCAAAAGACAAATTCGAAGCAGAGAGATCACAACCAACAGAATATCTAAAAAACGATAAAAAAAGAGAATACAGGGGAGAGATATCTATTCAATAAACGTTAAAATTAAAAATAATCAAAAGAGCAGATCAAAAAAGCGGGAATACAAAAAAGCCGAGTGCAAAGAAAGGCAAAATACAAAAAGCGAGGAAGTCAAAGGAAAACAATCAAATACGGACCAAAAAATCCATAAAAAAGTCCTAAATAGAAAACCGATCAAAAAACGATCTAAAAGCGATCAAAATAAAAAGCGATCAATAAACGATCAAAAACCGATTATAAATATCGATAAAAACAAATGATCAAAGAGTCATACCACATCTGGACCACTAGTCACATGTGGTAACTCAATTTCAAAAACAATAAAAAAGCGATCATTAATGCGATTTTAAGTAAAAGAACAAAAATCGACAAAAAATTGATCAATAATAGCGATCTAAAAGAGACACGAGTCAAAGAACAGACCGAGATCAAACAAGCAGATCAGCGAAAACAAAATAGATTTCATATCTGGGAGAAAAAGCCCGATCGAGTCAAAAAAACCTCAACAAGCGATCACCACAACGCCTACTCCCAAACAAGTATTCCAAAATGCAATTCATAAAGTAATTAAAAAGCGTATTCAATTATTCAAGCGAGAATCAAAAGAGAGATCACTTAATATAAGTCGATCAATAAATCGATCTAATAAGTCGAATCAATTGAACGATACAAAAAAGTTGGGAGGAGGTGATTAGAGTAGTGCCACTAAAAAAACGATCAAAAACCAACTCAAAAAAAAAATCGATACCTACACTGAAAAACCGATCTAAAAGCGATTTAAAAAAGCACATGAATCAATCAAAAACGATCAAAAAGCGGATCAAAAAGCGATTAAAAGCAATAAAACGATCAACAAAGCGATCAAAAAACTATCAAAAACAGATCAAAAAGCGATCTATAAAACGATCAAAATGCAATTCAAAAGTGATCAAAAATGCCGCATCAACAAGCGAATGGAGAGGGAGGTGACACACAAGAGAGAGGAGAGAGAGAGACGATCAAAAACACGATCAAAAAACCACAGACGATCAAAAGCGAATCAAAAAAAGTTATCAATAACGTATCTAAATAGTACGATACACAAAAAGCGGATATCAAAAAGCGAGATACAAAAAAACATCAAAGCGATAAAAATATGCAATCAAAAAGTTATACAAAGACCTGATAATGTAATTCTGAATACAAAAAAGATAAAAAAAAAGCAGAGTTCCAAACAAAGACGATCCTAAAGAGAGGCGGATCAAAAAGAGATCAAAAGCATCAAAACGCGATCAAAAAGTGTTTTAATAAAGCTCGATTCAATAAAGTCGTTATCAAAAGAGCAATCTAAAAAATGAGAGTCAAAAAAACAAACAATTTATATAGAACACAAAAAATCGAGGCAAAAAACGATCAAAAAAGCGATCAAAAAACGATTTTTAAAAAGGAAATCAAAAATAGTCAGAGACAAAAATATGAGTGCAGAAAAAACCGATCAAAAAAGCGAATAAAAAGAGATCAAAAACTATCAAAACGATCAAAAAGAGATTGCTTGCCATAAAAAAAAAGACAATCAAAATAATCGCAATCAAAAAAACTATCAAAAATCTGAGAATCAGAAACGATCAGAAAATAGCAGAAGCAAAAGAGAGCGAGAAAAATCGGTTCAATGGCGAGATAAGAGACAGCAAGTCAACACAAGCGATCAAACAACGATCTTGGGGAAGCAATCAAATGCATCTATTTAAAGGCGATGCAAGAAAAGACGAGAACACGAAAGAGCGAGATCAAAACATATCACACAGAAACGGAATCAACGCGATCCAAAAAGCGAATAAAAAGCTATTAACCAAAACGCACATCAAAGAGCGATTAAAGAGCTTTCAAAATTTGATCAAAAAGCGATCTAGAAGACAAATAAAATATAAAAAGGGGTGGAAAAAGAAAAAAAAAAAACCAAGCCCAAAATGACGAAAATCAAAAAAGAACGATCAAAAAAGCAATCCTAATATCGATCAAAAAAGCGATATACAAAAAGACAGATTAAAAATAATGTGATCCAACACAACCACTCAAAAACCGATAAAAAATCGATCAAAAACGATCAAAAAGAGATCAAAAAAGCAATCAAAAACCGATTAAAGAAGCCAATCAAAAGAATATCAGATCTAGGGAGAGCGATCAAAAAGATCAAAATACATCAAAAACCGATCAAAAAAAATGATCACAGAGCGATCAAAGGCAATCAAAAATGCGGATGGCAGAAAACATCAATCCGAGGCGGGGATACAAATCATAAAAACAGCACCTCTCAAAAAAGCGATCAATATATAACTTGATCATAAATGCGGATCGAATCGGATCAGAGAGATAGAGAACTATGCAAAAACCGTCCGATAAAAAATCGACTCCAAACAACGCATCCACAACGCCGACGATCAATTTTAAAGCAAGGTCAAAAGAACAGATTAAACTAAAACAAATAAAAAGCGATCAAAATGCGAACAAAAATTCAACCAAAATAAAAGGAATCCAAAATTTCTATAAAAAACTAACAAAACCGATCAAAAAACGAATTAATAGCGAATACAAATGCACGTATCAACTTTGCCATCTTTTATCCGACCGCACTCCTCGAATCTAATGGATCTGACCGGCGAAGCTTTGTAACCTTTTGACACAGTCCCGAACTTTTTGACCGACTCCGCCTTTACTTTCGGGGAGAAAAAGGAGGGGGTTGTGGACGGGATTCTCTGAGAAAAACTTACTAGAAACAGTCATCACAATACGGAAATTTTGGACCCACCACTTCTCGAAATTATAAATGGACACACCTTACTACAACACACGAACATCATTGAGGAACACGAGAGATCATCCGGGAAATTTATGGACCGTCCTACGAGAGAAACTTTGGAACAGCGGTCTCCGAGAAAATTTGAGGCGCGAGGAGGATAAACCAGAAGTTAATATGAAACCGACTGAACTTTTGGATCACTCCGATCTTTTCTCTAACGACTCTCCAGATATCATATATGAACCAACTCAGAGAACCTTATTGGAATCGAGACTCCACCAACCGACTTTTTGAGAACCATTATCTCTCCGAGTATATTGAGCCCCGAGACAATGCGGAACTTGTGAGAGAGGACAAGAATTTATGGACTATATCATAACTTTATGGAAAACCTCCCATAACTTTTTGCGACACGAAAAAACTACAGAAATTGGACCAACATCAATAAACATTTTTTGGTAGACAGAGAGTGACTCCGAACTTTTTAACCGTCTCCGAACTTTGGACTGACTCCATAAGCTTTGGATTGCCGCGGTTTTGTCAAGAGAGAACACTAATTAAGAGAGGAATCCGAATAACCACGAACATATGGATATCCGCCGTTCAAAGTCAAATTCAGGACGGGAGCCTCACCTTGCTCGACTCCGAACTTTTGGGGAGGTCTATCTAGAGCTTTTATAGACCGGAACTCATGCACCTTCTATGGACAAATAACTTCTACACACTTCCTTGCGACCGCTCAATCACGACTTTTGGACGCGTCCTCCGAAAATTATTAAGAACCGTTCCGAAACTTGGTGGTTGTGATCCAACTTCCTCGACTTTAGACCAAACTCAACAACTAAACTCTTTTTTGGTCCAGGATATCAGAAATTAATATCGGACACCGAGGATCTTTAGAACTTTTTGTGATCTGACTTCTGAATTCTTTCTTTGTGGCACCTGACTCCGAGAACTTCTTGGAACCGACTCCGAACTTTGGCGAGACCGCGACTCTCTA
This sequence comes from Trachelipus rathkii, assembly GCA_015478945.1. Taxonomy (NCBI): domain Eukaryota; kingdom Metazoa; phylum Arthropoda; class Malacostraca; order Isopoda; family Trachelipodidae; genus Trachelipus; species Trachelipus rathkii. Next base: position 50,328 of record JABUQX010079758.1, read on the forward strand.
CCGACCTTTTTGGACCATCAATCCAAACTTTTTGGACCGACTTCCGAGACCTATATTGGACCATCTCCAAACTATTTAGGACCAAGAACAATACCCAAACTATATATGAACTCGACTACGATACTTTTGGATCGACTTCGCGAGACTAATTTAAACCAGCCTCCGTCGCAACCTTCCTGGTCCGACTTCCCTGACTTTTGGACCGACATTTCCCCCGAAGGAGAAACCATATTGGACCTTGATCCGAATCTTTTGGACTGAGATCTACCGAACATTATGGTGTTGGACGCGTCTCCGTGAACTTTTTGATCCGACTTTCCTGAACTTGTGGTGAGCAACCAACACGAAACATTGTGGACCAATTCGACTGTTTAGGAACACACACACAAAAAAAAACCCAGCCAATAAAATTATGGGGACCGAGGCTCAAGACACCTTCTTGGAAACTCCAAACTCGTTTGGTATCCGACTTCCGAATTTTTGGACGCGACCTCTCGAACTTTGTGGATCCAATCTCTCTACTTTTGAACGTTCGCGAACTTTTTTGACTGACTGCCGACTTTTGATAGACTCCGAACTTTTTGACTCGACTGGTAACTTTTTTGGACTTAATCTCCGTAACTTTTTTGTACCAACTCTATTTTATACTTTTGATCAACTCTCCGACACCTTTTGGACCACCCGAGAACATTTTGGACCAAAAAGCTACAATAAACTATAAAATGGAACACAACTACAATAATAAGACTTGAGAGCCAAAACATAGCGATATCTTTTTTGTACCAATTCTCCGAACTTTTTGACCGACCTTGTTAAATTTTGTGTACGACCTCCGAACTTTCGGTCCGACATAGATCCTTTTTGCAATCTGACTCCCTTGACTTTTGGACCAACTCGAACTTTTTTTGTAATCGACTTCCGAATTTTGGATCCGTCCTCCGAATTTTTTTGGACCGTTTCTCCTTAATCTGGACCGTCCGACTTTTTAGACTTTTCCTCGACTTTTTGACCATTACTCCTGGAACTTTAGAGACACAAAGTAACTCCCCAGAGAACTTTACGGCACCAGAGAGAGAGACTCTGAACTTTTTGGATGAGAGAACTTCGAGAAACCATTAATATATTGAGCGACATCCGAAACTTGAGGAACCAGACTTAAAAAGAAAACTAAAATGGAACGATTCCAAAACTATTATGGGACACACAAACTCAGAACTTTGACACGTACCTATCACGAAACTTTACAACGAGAGACGGTACATTTCTCTTACCTTTTATATTATGAGACGACTCCGAAACTTTTGGAAAACACATAACTCCAACTTATTGGAACACCGAGAGTCTTCCGACTTTTTTTGGACCGTATCTCCAATTCTTTTTGTACCATCCTATAACTTTGGACTTGACTCGAACTTTTTTGTGATCCGACTTCCGACTTCTTTTTTTACCTTTCTCTCGAACTTTTTGTGACCATCTTCTCAACTTTTGGACTCTGTCTCTCGAAGTTTTTTGACCGATCTCCTAATTTTTTGGACTCGACCTTCCGAACTTTTTTTGGACCTATTCTTCCAAACTTTGGACTGTACTCCGAACTTTTGGAGTCCGACTTCCGAATTTTGGACTTAACATCCCTAACTTTTGGAACCAACTCATAACTTTTTGGATCGTCTTGAAAATTTTTGGACAACATTACTTATCGTACAAAAAGTCCGTTACTGTTCTAAAACCGGCCAAATATTTTAAATATGGAGATTTCTCTCAAAACTTTTAGAGGACCGCCTCCGAACCTTTGGTCCGACTCTGAATTTTTGGACCGATTCAGAACCTTTGTGGATAGAACCGTACTGCCGCGACTTTTGGTCCGTCTCCGATATTTTGTGGGATCAGAGATCTGAATTTGGACCATCTCAAACTTTTTGACCGTCTCCGAACTTTTGGACTGTCTACAAACACTTTAGACCCCGAGTTTCTCCAAACTTTGGAACCAAACATACACGAACTTTTGGGACTCATATTCTTCTCGACTTGACCTGTTCTCAGAATCTTTCTGACTCGAGACTTTCGAACTTTATGGACATGACTCCGAACTTTTGGAAACCGATACAACCCTGACTTTTGATCCGACTTTCGTATTTTATGGGGAACTAAGCGAGACTCGACCGTTTGGACGTCTTTTCAAAACTTTTGACACGCGACTCCGAACTTTAATGAACCGACTCCGGAAACATTTATGAGGATCGACTCCGAACTTTGAGGACGCATCACAGAACCTTTTGATCCAGGACCCCGACTTTAGGACAGACATTTAAACCGAACCTTTGGACCGACTCCGAACTGTTTGAGAGGACGTCTCCGAATTATTTGATCGAGACATCCTAAACTTTTGTGACCATTCTTCCATAAACTTTTAGGACCGTACATCCGACTTATGAGGACAGAGATCGTCCGACCACTTTAGCGCACCGATAATTACGAACATTATGGAGGAACCCAAACTATCACGAACTTATTTGAGGACCAAAACTCCGAACGTTGTGGACCGTCCCTCAGTCACTTCTTATTTTTCGGACGCGACTTAGATACTTTTGGATCTGACCGACTTTTGGAGCGGACTTCCGGAGAGAGGTATGTTGGACCGACTCCGTAACTTTTTTAGACGCGACGTCGACCGGATTGTTTGGACCGAGTCTCCGAAACTTAATGGACGTCTCCGAAAACTTTTGAGAACCGATCCTCCGAACTTTGGACCGGACTCCGAACAACTTCCTTGCGACACACACAATAAAAACTCCACATATACTTTATGGACCGACTCCGAATTTTGGACGGTTTCCTGAAACTTTTGGCCGACTCTGAATCTTTTTGGAAGACGACTTCCTCGAACTTTTGGACCGTTCCTCCTGAACTTTTTCGTACCTGTTCTCCGAAATTCTTTGGACACTCATGAGACCTTTTGATCCAACTCTGGACTTTTGCTGACTTCTCTCTGAACTTTTGGACTCTTTACTCTCCCGACCACCTTCTGGCACCCTCCCCTCCAGAACTTTTTTTGGACCATCTCCTGAACTTCTTGGACGACAATCCCGAAACTTTAGGTGAACCGGCCCGTAACTTTGGACCAACTCGCGAACGTGTTGGACCGACTCCGGGAGAGCGTTGTTTTTAGGCCGACTGGCGCGAGACGGTTTGGGGCAAAAACTCCGAACTATAATGGAAGCCCGCCGCACTCCCCCGACCTTTCCTCGGACCGTCCTCCCCCGACCCCTTTTGAGCACCCCGTTCCGCGAACTCTTTGTGATCGTCCTCTTCTGTATCTTTTGGAAGTCCTCCGAACTTTTGGACCTGACTTTGAACACACACAGATACTTTTTGAATCCGACTTACGAAGTGGTTTTGGGATCGTCTCTTCGGAAGCTTTGGGTGGTGTTTGACTGTCATCCGATATCCCTTTTCGGTCCCGACCCCCCCCCCACGAACTTCTTGGGACCGAGAAACTCACCACTGAAGCTTTTGGACCTGATCTCCAAATCTTTTGGAACCGTCTCCGCTTTTGGACTGACTACACACCGACTTTTGTACTCGACGCGAGAGAGGCGGGTTGTGGGTTCGATCTCTGTAACTTTTTGGATCCGTTCTCCTATATTACTTTTTGGACCGCTCTCCGCACTTTCTGACCCTTCGCTCCGAACTTTATAGAGAGAGAGAACTTAACTCCGTAACTTTTTGGTACCGACTCCTGAACTTTTGGATAAACTCCAAACTTTTTGCATTCCGTCTTCGACTTGTTTGTGACCTGATCTCCTAATCTTTTGGACGCGACACACAAGAACTTTATAGAGACCAGAACTACACGAGAACATATGGTATCCTTAAACTTTTCGAGAACTTTATGGATCCAACTCCTTGAACTTTTTTTGGCACTGACTCCCCAACCTTTACCTAATCTCCGACTCAAGAAATTATTTGGATCCAATCTCATGAGTCTTTTTGTACCAGAGTATACCGAAACATTTTATAGAGAACCGAGAGAGACGATCACAAGAAACATTTTTCTCCAACATTTTTTATGAGAACACGACTACTTCCGAACTTCCTTGCACCTTCTTGCCTCTGACACTTTTAGAAGCGATCCGACACTTTTTTGACCGACTCTCCGAACTTTTGGCGACCCGACTCCCCCGAACTTCTTGGACCGACTCCGTCCCTTTTGGACCCAGAACACTAGGGACCTTTGATAACGAGTATCACTAAAGATTTGGACCAGATTCGAAATTTATGCAGATATTTAGCTTCAGATACTTATAAATTTGAACTCCACATTGAAAATTTGGTACCGCTCCGTAACTTTTTTGCTTTTTGAATGCTTTTTGAGTGCGGAATTTTATTTTTTAATTTATTTCGATATTTTTTTTTGACTGTTTTGAATGCTTTGTTGATTGCTATGATTATTGTTTGGTCGGTATTTGAAATTGCTTTTTATCGCTTTTTATTGCATCTCTTTTTGATCGCTGTATGGAAGCGGCATTGAGATCGCTTTTTTTGATTCGCTTTTTGATTCATATTTGAACAGACACTAATAATTGCTACGAGACATAATGTTTATTTGGTTTTATGAGAATATACGAGTTTTTGAACCGCATATGGTTGCTGCACGTTTTTGAATCGCATTGTGATCAATTTTTGATTGCATTTTGATCCCGTTTTTTGATCGTTTTTGATCGGTTTTTGAGTGGATATTGATCAGCTTTTGATCGGTTATTGATGCTTTCGATTGCCCCTTTTAATTCGCTTTTGATCGCTTTTTTGAATCGCTTTTTGATTGCTTTTTGATTGCTTTTTGAATCGCTTTTTGTGATTCGTTTTTTTTGAATCGATTTTTTGTTTCGTGTTTCCTTTTTGACTCCTCTATTGATCGCTTTAATTTGATTGTTCTTTTTGACGGTTTCTATACTTTATTGAATAGATTTACCTTTTGAATCGTACTTCTTGATCGCCTTTTCGAATTTGCTTCTAAAACGCCGCTTTTTGATCAGCTTTTCTCAATTTTTGATCTACTCCTCTAATTGCTTTTGATCAAATTTTGTCTCATTTCCATCTTTCTTTTTCATATTGCTTTTTATTAGCTTTTTTCATAATCAGCTTTTGACTAGTTCTCGCGAGAGAGATATTATTAAGATCGACTGTCTTGGCTCCGCTTTCTGAACTCGCTATGCTTGCAACTAGCCACTCTCTCTGACTCGCGCTTACCCTTGTCCCGTTTCTTCTTCCACGTCTGTGATCTGTTTCTGCCATTGCCCTTCCGAGAGTCACTTATATTATGATACGCTAATTTTGATCGTATTATATTTTGAATATTGTATTTTATAAGTTTTTGATTGCTTTTTAATCGCTTTTTGATTGCATTTTAAATCAGTTTTTAAAATTTCTGTTTTTACATTTTTGATCTGATTTTTATCATATGATCAAAATAATTTGAGTAAGATAAGAGAAATGAAATTGACTCTTTATATGATCGCATTTATGTATATGTTTATAATGTTTCTGCGTATGTTTTGATTTGTCTGTGATTGATCGTTTAAATAATATTGTTCGTTTTCTGATCGCTTTTTTGATCGAGAGAGCTTTTTTGAATCGAGAGGCTTTTTTGTTCGTTAATTTAGAGGGATCATACAAATATTATGAGATATAAGCTTTATAGAATCTCATACTGGTTTTGAATCGCTTCTCTTTGCACTCGCTTTTTGAGCGAGATGCGTCTGGGTTTTATTGCCACTCGCACTTAATTATAGACTGTTTGATAAACTGATTATTGACATCGTTATGGTTGACCGTGGTCTCTCTCTGAGCACTCGCTACTCACCTGTTTCTCGCCCCCTCTTTTGATCGCTCTTTTTCACTCACTCTATGACCTTGCCCACTGTGATGCTCTTTTGGTGTGGTAATCGATAATTTTTATTGCATTATTTTGATAGTCTTTGATCGCAGGACCTTCTCTTGTTCGCTTTTTGATTGTTTTTAATCGTTTTTTGATAGGCTTGTTTGAGATCGCTTTTGGAATCGTTGTGATGTGTTTGTGAGTCGCTTATTTTGTACACTTTTTTATCGATATTTGATCGTTTTTGATCGTTTTTGATTCGCTTTTTTGGATTGCTTTGATCGATTTTTTTTGGTCGTATTTTTTGATTG